>JAIPRN010004844.1:0-13067 GCA_025469175.1 Geopemphigus sp. TES_GeoC_2020
TATATATATAGAGAGAGAGAGAGAGATAGATAGATATATATATATACACACACAGACGCGCGTATAGACTGTAAAAAATATGCACGTTATGCTAAATATCAGGGCCTAAAGTGTGTACACGTAAATGTGAAATACACTGTGCAACATACTTTGTGTACACAGCATGTAAAGTTGGTGATATGTGGTAACGTATATGAAGTTGGAAAGTGTGTTGTGTCATACATTATTTAAAACTTTAATATGCATTTAATTATTCTAATAATTTCCAGTTTTCAAAAATTGCGTCGACATTAAGAAAAATAACAATTTTGGGGCTGCCGCAACAACTCACGGTTAAATTTTACTCAGTTCGCGTAAAATACAAAATGGACAGGTAAATGATATTTCAAATACATTTCCCACGTACACGAACTCGGGAATTAGTTTATTATGGTATTAAGATGCGATTAGATAATTATATATTTTTTCATATAGGATTATAGTTTTTAATTAAAGCGCAAGTGTGAGCAGTACGAGAAAAATATTTCTATACTCTTCTGTTTTTTATTCATATATCGTACAGTCAGTTTGTTTAAATAGTTTTATCTATACTTATAACAACTAAATACACTTACGTAAAACGGTCGTTATTAAATTAATATACACGATCGACTCCGAAACAATCTAAATGTTAGGTTTGATTTAAAGGCATGCGAACGTTAGTGAGTAAAACGTGTCGAAATAGTGTAGTTCAAATGTAATACTCTTAAAAAAATTATTTTCAATTTCGATGGGTGGACAGATGGTTGATTGCTGGGGACCAAATTACTAAGCAGTGTTTCGAGTTTAATACAATTAATAGAAGTAGTGTTTTTGTACACGCAAAAACTAGAGAGTTACAGTTTTAAGTCCTAATGATTATATTATTTAGGTACGTGTGGACGTCGCGAACTTTTTGTACTTATTAGGGCATTCAATAAGCTTTCAAATATAATATATATATATCTGACATAATGATATTCAAATTAAATCCCGACCAAGTATTGTTTAAAAGCGTGTCATATATATATATTTGCTGTATGTAAACAAACAACACGGTCAAAAAAACTTTCTGTTTAAATAACGTGGTGTATATATATATAGAGCAAATTATTTATGTTCCGTTCAAACGAAAAACCCGATGACATAAAGAGAAAAACACTTGTTGACAAACAACCTATACGAAGTCAAAACTACTAAATAGCGTTAACGTAAAGCGAATTGCATTGTACCGAATTTACATCGTTGTTATATTATTACTACACGCGGGATATTACGAAATATATACATACGTGCCGCGTAAGACACATACTCGGATATTATTATACGGTAATCGTGTTACGAAAAAAAATAAAACTCTTGTTAATGAAAACGTACATTTTATTTAAAAATAATAACCTATATTTTCTTCTTCTTACGCCCAATAAATATGTGTATCTATATATCTATCTATCTATCTATCTATATATATATATATATATATATATATATCCACAAGCATATTATTTTTTCAAACAGAACTATATATAACTTATTGTCTACACGTTGTTATCATTTGTTTAAACGGTGTTTATGTTTTATTAGTATTGTGTATACGTACATACATACACACATACATATATATATATATATATATATTATTGCGTATTATATTAACTACGAACACGATTTTACACGCGTTTTGTTTGAGTTCTTTACGGCTGACCTTGGTTTCCGCATTGATGTTCTTCATATTATATATATATTTGCGTGTGTGTATGTGTGTGTATGTACTTACTGCGTTTCGCTCAAATAACAATATTTTAAGCCATTACTCGTTATTGAAACCAACGATTATTCATGGAGAGAAAATGTCGAAGGGTGTAATTATAACTCACACAAACACACGCACATATATATATATATATATATTAATTTGATCGATCTGAGGTCTCGCGCGATTTTTTATCGACTATTTACCTATATATATATATATATGTGTGTGTGTGTGTGTGTGTTTGTATTTGCGCGTGTTTACAGCTCGCACTGTTTATAATAAATCGTTCCGCAATACATAAATGTACTTTAATACAACACGCGGCATTTAAGTTAATTAATTCCCCTTATATTAACCTAATCAATTCCTCTGAAAGGTAAATAAACAAACAGCGTGTTTCCCGTTAATGTTTCGTCGCTATATATGTATAGACGTAACGTACCGCAAGCTCAAAAATTATTTTTTTAACGTTATTTGATACGGTGTTGAAATATAAAGGAAAATAAAATTATTCCCAATATTCGGGTACTTTATCGACGAGACATATTTCAAATACTTGCATGTACTATTCGGCGGCGTTTTTAAAAAGAAAAATCGTTTGATCTTTTCCCGCCGACCAATATTCACAGTAACCGCGAGTGTTCTGCATCTACGCTATGTATTAATAGTATTTTGTCAACTTGACCAATATAGTCGAATTGTCAATTCGAACTTTAAATTCGGTTAAACATTACGGTTGACTTCATTTTAGCGGGTCGAAAAACAAACATTAACTCGCTTAGCGATGTTTGATGATACGTGCATATCGAGACGACAGAGATTATAGGTACACGAACCATTGTCAAATCGCCGTATATGGATTCCGTTTTAAAATTTACGGTTAATTAGTTTTAATAAAAATATATATACGAGGAAACGGTCGTCTGGAACGGGTGAAATCATAAGTAAATTCCCGTTACGATTGCCGTTTCGAGGGTGCCGGTGTGTATATACTATAAATATGTTTATGTGTGTGTATATTGAACAACAATTACGCATACGTATAAATTCGAACGCGTGATTATTTTCCGACTAATCTATAAATACGACAAGCGCTTGTTCGTTCTCGTGGGAGAGATTCGAATTCTCGCAACAAATCTTCGTTTCCATCCCGTTAGTGAATCACGCGCGTCTTACGGTTCGTCTTTTGGAAACCTTTTCCCTTATTTGGTCCCGTGTACGCGCGTAATCGTGTATCCTATTTAACAATCTAATCATCCGTACCGCGACATTTTCGGCGATTATTATTATTCTCAAAAGTTGCCGCGCGCGGCGTAAAACGTTCCGTTGTACAGCGAACCCAAGGCGATTGAGACGACAACGCGTCCGTCTATAAATACGCGGGCATCTTGCGTGACCTTTATCCAATCGTTCAAAAGACTGCATGTGTATGCGCGTGCCTTCGTCGTTTGACCTTTCGAGTTTCGGTGGGTATAGTCCTGCAGAATAAATACAAAAAAACGCGTCTTGGCAACCGTCGCCGATCATACACTAATATGTACGCCGCAGTTTCATAAAATACGACGTATACGTAGTTATATATCGGTCTTTTTTATTTTGGACATCATATTCTTGTCAATTATATGTTTGGTTTTCTCATAGCTAATTCGTACGTAGAACGTTACGTCACTTTCTAATGTATACACGTACATTACTAAACGATATTATAATCGCGTATAATTCGAAAACACTTCGAACAATTTCGACGAAAACGGTTGAATTTTCGCTCGGATTCGAATTTAGGAAACATCGTCTAAGAGGTTCCACTTTTAATTCGGATAATTTTAAACGTATAGGTTACAATAGCAACTTCGGAATTAAACGATTAAACGTCCGCTGTTTTCGGGTAATTTTGTGAACTTGTAAAAAATTGTTTCATACGTTAATTTACGTATTCGTATTCAATTCAAAATAGGTAATCGTGTGTGATTCTCTAGTGATAACACCGATGACGAGGAAAACACTCGGAGTGTAACTAAATTGGTTCCTGTTTGAATTTAGGATTATCCAACTCGCTGACAAAATTGGTCCCCATCTCGTTAGCCTTAAGACGTGGTCGTTTTCAACTGTTGCGGAGAAATGTCGGCGTTTTTTCAAATCTTCCCAGTAACTGATGCCAGTTGTAACGTGACGCAACCGTTAGAAAAATCCCCCTCAGCGCCCGTTCCCTATTCGTCCGACGGATGACCGTGATCTTTGTTCGTCATTCTTATCGTTACTCACACGTAAAAAGTGCTCTTTGCGCGTTCGTAATTTTATCGCACGTTCGCTGAAGTGCGGTATATTGGCAAGTCTGTCGGTGGTTATGATTCGACATTATTGAACGTGTTTTTTTCCGTTTTTAAAACCGCGACTTTTTATCAAAACGGTTCTATTTATTTTTCAGTTTCACGTCGAAAACGGCAAATGATTTAGTTGAAGTAGTCCCGGACGCGATAACGACGGAATTCAGAACGTCGCGAGCGAAGTATCCTTAGTACTTCGATTTAAAACAAAAATTATATTTTATTGACGATCGGTCGTTGTTTGAAAAAATAATTTTTTTTTTATTGCTATTTACGGATAAACGTCGCGTATATTTGATATTTTGTTTACACTCGTTCCGTGTTCAATAGCGATCACGATGTGGCCACACGTGGATTTTAAGTCGACCAAATTATTATTATTGTCCGTACGGTACACATTAGCCGGTATAGATGAAATGGGAATCGTCGTTAGTATCAGTGGCGGTGGTTTTACGCGGGGAGAGGGTTGACTAAAGTCTCAAAAATAAGGATAGCGCGCTTGCAGTATTTATAAGTTGTCGTGTCATTATAGTAATACAATTCTTCGATAATATATATATGTGGCGTTGTTGCTATATTTTTGTGTGTGGTCTGAAGACCAAGGCGACTTTTGGGAATTCGGATTTTCTATTTATAATTTCAATTTAGTAATTCCTTATCGTCACGACGTTGTCGTTTGTAGTCGCCCGACATTTGACCACGGTGACATGTTGCGAACGGACGTCTCGACGACGGAAGATTATGCTAGAATGGTATGTACGAAATGTATAATTTCTCGCGTAATTTGTTCGGTTTAAACGTACGAACGTATTACGACACATTATTAGCGCGCTATTTTGCAATTTGTATTACGTACGACGTTTATTAGTTCTTAAGTTAAAACTACTTGTATGTCGTTTGTAAGATATCGATGTTTCGTACACGTACAGTATTAAGTTTCTAATTTTTTGTATATATACGCGTTATTTTGACAATTATCACGACGAAGTACTTAATAAGACTACAACGGTTATCTATGGCACTACCTCTTAATATTGCAGATATAATATATACATATATATATATATATATATATATATACCATTGTTCGTATTTTCCAAAAAATCGTATAAAAACGTAATCGGTGTCACGGTTATGGCCCTTTCCAAATAAGTCCTAGAGCCATCGTTTGCTCGTTATTAATAGTTTGTGCACGCACTCGGAATAAATTCCGTCATCAACGACAATCGTCTATCGATTCTGCGTCGATATAGTCGTACAGAACTGCATCGAGTGATATAACGATGTGTACATATTACTATACGCGTAGTACGAGCGCGGAATATCCGTAAAATTGTTTCGGTCGATAATAACGGGAAAACGTCGATACAGTAAGCTCACCGTCTAACGTGTGTCTCGTGCGAGGGGCGAATATAAAACTTTACCGTCACGCGCGCGGCTATTTCTATTCTAGGATTTATTCGACGTTGTGAACGGATTTTCCGCGTAATTATTTCGAAAGGCGCGATTGGATTCTTAACTCCTCCTAACCGGGTAAGAGTTCAATTGTCGTTCATGGGTCGTTCAGTCGTTACCTAACGTCGGTCATCCAATGTGGTTTAGCGACGGTGAACTTTGTAAAAAAACGAACGTACGGGCGTATTCCAGTTGGATTTCCTGAACTCGTTGAACGATTAACGCCAAGTTAGGCCAATCGTGTCTGTTATACGATATCGCCGTTAGCGCTTATGAGACGAATATTATTGTCGTCTTATATCGGATACGACGTGTTCTTTGGTAGCGCGTGACGTTTATACGGTTTAATAACAATATAATTATTGGGCGCGTGCCGAAACCCGTTATCTGTCGCGCGAGCACATGTGCCCGTGTATGCGCGCCGTCGCCCGTCGTTCACGTCGTGATAACGCGAAAATTGATAAGGAGGACGCGGGGCGGCGACACCGTCGCACTCCGACGTGCCGCCGCGTCCGGGCGCGTGTCTAGCGACGAGGATTGCGCGCGCGCGCCTATCGTGTTTGCCCCGACTACCGCGCGCGTCGTTCGCGGGCTGGGTGGGGGTCGCGCGCGGGCGTGGCACTTAACGCGCGTAACAGCCTTGGGGGGTTCGCCGCCACTGTGGACGCCACCGAACCGTACGCACTACGCGCCTCGCACGCAGCAGTGTGTTTGTCGCGCGTCGTTTCGTTCAGTTGTCGTCGGTGTTCTCGTTGTTGTGACTGTCTCGGTCGTTATTTGTCCCGTCGTAAAATCGAGCGCGCGCGCGTTTTCCGTTTGTTCGTTCAAGTGCCCGTTGGTTTTCGGATTGTGGACGTTTCTCGCCTTAGGTAAGTCTGTAAACTTGTTGATTCGAACGCCTGTCGTTTCCGATATAATTACGTGGAGTAATCGCCGTTGTTTTTCGGCATCGTTTCGTGGTCCGAAACGGTGGATTTTCCCGTACACGTTTTCGTCTCGAAAGTCCACGGGCGCCGATTACGTTATAATTTATCGGTCGCGTAGTGTATCGTTTGTGTGTGACGGCTATCGTCGTTATTGTTTTACGCGAACCGGTGGGTGTTTAAACGTTCCGAGGTCCTATTTTGGGCGGCGTTTTTGTTTCCGCCACCTCGTCGTCGCGTATTACCCGATTTATTATTATTAGTCGTTGTATTTTCGTATACGTATATATTTTGTTTGACCAACTTTGTACATAGTACGTATACGTTTTTCCCTACATTTGGGTTTATTTCGGTGACTATTAATAAATAATACCCGACGCGTTGTGAAATTTTTGGACGCTCGTTTTCCGAGTCCTGCCGGTTAATATTGTATATTTACACGGGAGATCGGCTCTTAAAATTCGAATATCCCTGTACATTTTACGTACAATTTTTTTTTATTCCAGTTTTTAATATTATTTTTATCGGCATTTTGGAATCGTATCGTGAAAAATATCGAACGTTTCTAAACCTATATAAAAATATATAAGGCACATACGTACTAGACTTAACATTTTTGCCGAAATAGTCTTAATAAATATACTTTTAGACGAGTTACGATATCGTTTTTCGAAATTTTCGAAAAAAAATTAACCCAAAATCGTCGTGTATTATATCGGTAATTAATTAGGCATTTATAACGAAATGTGGACGTAATGATGTAATGAGTTTGTAAAGTGTCGTTATTAGTATTTTTCAATTTTCGTCGGACGTAATAACTTAATCACGTAAAACTAGGCTCGTATGTAAATATTTTCCCATAAAAAGTATAGCGTATATGTATTTAAAACAAATTGTAATAATTGCGCTGGTAATCTCGTTGATTTTCCGTGGTTAAATGATTTCGTACACTTTCAGTGAAAACGAATAATCGTAACTCGATAATGACGAGTGTGTGAACGCGATTGTGATTTAACCCGGCCCGTAATATTGACCGCGAAACAAATTTCAATTGCGTCCTTTTCCGGTAAATCGTCCAAGAATTTTAATAAAATGTCCTTATTTTTCCCGTACATTATTATAACATATTGTACATACATAGAAAACACTTAAACACTTTGGGAAAAATCTCTAAGAAAGTGAGAAACTAAATACACGAACTAATATTAGACGCAATTATAAAGTTTTACTTGAGTACTTTACACGAAATATTTATTATAACACGTAAAGTCGTATCATATTATATAGCCATTGAAATTATTGGCAAATGCCAAATATTTAGGTACTATACATATTGCGACGATAAATTTGGGATTCACATTTCACACGTGTTCGTATGACGCAATACGTGAATGTCGTATTCACCTTATTGTATTATTGTACCGTCAACAAGTGGTTATATCCACAGACCATCATTTTATCATCTACTGGTTTCATATAGAATCGATCGGTAAATAAATGTTAATCGTGTCCAAAAACAACGACCTATAATTATTAATATAATTTTAAATATCGATAATTTGTTAAAGTTCGAAGCGTTCCGTTTAATTCGATGTAAATAATCGTCTAGTTCGTTCAATTTTTCGTGTCAAATTGATAGTTTATTATAATAACGTAATTATCGTCGTTCGTCTCGCCGTAAAATGTACAATTTTCGAAACGCGATTCGACGCATTAATAAATACGCCATTATTGTATTTCGACATTGTCGCGACGTATATTATTCCTCTTGGAGTTCTTTTTTTTATATCAAATTAATAGTTTCTCTTTTATGCGTTAGCTGGGCATTTAAACGATTTATTATATCATTAAAATGAAATACAATAATTAGTCGGCGTGTAGTAAAATCACGCATAAATAATTCGTGAATACGAAATGTGGGATACACTAGTCACGCGTTGTTCTGCAGCCCCGGCCGCAACGACGTCTGTCCAATTAAATAATTTCTGTTATTTTATATTTTCTCACGTATAGATGACAGGTGTTTGTCGCACTATCAATTAACGCGATATTCGACTGTTCGCTATATCCAGCGTGTTTAGTAGCCACAAGTCGTACACCGCGCCTCGTACAATCAGAATGTCATTCTGTTTTTATCGCGAAAGAAATTTTAATCGGTTGACGTGTGTTTTATTGGCAATAATTATTAATTGGAATCCTACTTATATACTATATCGTAATATATAGCCGTAGTCGGTATAAAGGATTTTTCTAACATCCGAGTTCCGCGTAATATTTAACACGATTGTTGTATTACATTAGCCAGCCATCTCGATTTCCTATATTTTGTTTGTTGAACTAACCGTTTGATCTTTACGGTAACATATATTTTATATTATATATACGCGTATACAACAACAATATCGCCAATATATTAATCGGCAATATTAAATTCCAATTTTGTCTCGATCGAAATATACGTTTGTAAGTAATTTAAAGCGCGTTAATTTTCGTAATTTTGTTCATCGAAGTTTTTAATTCGTTTTAAAGTATGTATATACCGCGATTTAATAAACCTAATACTGCAGTACACGTCATTTACGACGCTTTATTATTATTGAAACGTACACAAATCGTTTCGATTTATATTTGATAATTTCGAATTCGTACGATTTGTAACGAGTGCGACGGCCTATATAAAAAGCGTTTAACAAAATAACGCGTTTTGTTCGAAAATTATAGCGTCTTAATTTTATAACGATCGTTTATTCGAAATTTCGATGGGAAATAATGACGTACCGTAGTAATGCCGAAATTATGTATTGATAATAATATCCATCGATGAATGACAGAGTGTATGAGTGACAATAACTACCAAGTATATTGTAACGATCGAGAGTTTATATTAAATCACGCAATGTCTCGTGTGATTGTCAATATTTGTATGTGTAATGCATTATCTGTACGTACGATTTTCGTTTTTCGAATATTTGAATTTGAACCCTATTTTATAACAATATACGAGTTTCCTTGTATACGTTTTCCATAATATAATCTATTCGACCGCTGATTACGAAGTATAATAGTCGAGGGTATTTATTTTGTTTTATCATAACAGCGGAGCCAGAGGTTATCATTTTATCGTCGCCCCGACACAGACGTTATTATTGTGTACATATAGTGCGTCTGTACTATAGTGTACATTAGAACACACACCATACATACACACGTTCGCGTATTAAATCCGAGTGCTTATACGTGTATCGCGAGATATTTTGTGATATGCCCGCTATATATTATATATATAATATATACACACACACACACACACGTACGTACGTATATATACATATACGGACACACACACACACATATATATATATATATCCGTACTTATTAAAAATTGTTCTAGAATGTTCTATGTAGATCTAAGATAAAATGAAACTTAGATTACACACCCTCCAACATACCACGTATAGGTTACTATTAATATACGTACTAAAATTTCCGTGATATATATATATATATATATAGTAATACAAATAACGAAAAATGACAATACGGAATTCGTAATTTCGTTCTTAAACACAAAATGTATCTATTAACGCGTCTGATTTTTTCTGTTTCAAATACGTAATATTAATAATAATAATAATAATAATAATAATAATAATAATAATAATCTCGTAATATCGGCAAATCGTCCCGATTTTTGTACGATGAAACCCGATAATGACTTCGGTGCGTAAAACTAAATTCATTTTAGCTGTAAAATGTCGAAACACTATCCTTCGTCGTTATATCACGTTATTCTCACGTTGTACATAAGTAGTTTATGAGATATGATTTTAGAACTACGATGGATATCTAGCGTAATATTGTCCACGGTAATCGTGTTATAGCGTTTGATGCTTACGGAAAATCATGCGAGTAAACGTATGAAATTGGCATGTATTCAACTATTGGGTTAGGATCGAAAATGTCGAATAATACGACGAAAAGTATTAAGACCTATTATAAATAATACGTATAGTTAATATTTAACGACTAATAGAAATAATAACTTTACGCGCAAGCGTTTGTTTTTTTTTTTTGCAAAACAAATTGTAACGTTAATATAATTGACGTTTTAGTTATTATTGTTCGTTATGGAGGTTTTAGAGTATTTATGTAGGCTAGGTTCTAACGAATTTATTTAAAACGTAATATGTACTTATTATTTTTCGTCACATTCGACTAAAATGAATAATATGTGGCGAACATTTTAAACAGCTCTTCGATTAATAACGGATTTTGAAAACGAGACCATTAATTTTTACATGAAATATTGTTATATTTATTTTAGACATGTATTAAATTAATGTTTATCGAAAGACGGTATAGATAAATGTACCGCATAAAATAATTTTACACTACTTTTCGTTACGTTGATCCGTTTTAAAAACGTCTACAGTAATTTTAGCGATTAATAAATACGTTGTCTACTGCGTTTAATGTTTTGATGGCGTGTGTATTCGTCAGACGTGTAACTGTATAACGTTTATAATATATATATATATATATATATATATATACACCAACTAACCGAATTCAATATACATTTTTCTTTGGGTATAAAGACACTATTATTCTGTATACGGACATTTGACATTCAAATGCGATAATATAAAAGACGTATAGATGTATAATATATGTATATAGATTTAGATAACGGAGTGAAAATATCTTTATGTTAATAACAATTATTTCTTTCTCTGCAGCACGAACGCCTCGATATTTATTTTTAAATTCCAAATGTTTACGATTCTAACGTTCCATATTATAATATGCAATAGCGATGGGCAATTTATAACACGATGAACGATATTATTGTGATACATACGTGCGTATCGCCGCATTCGTAAATATATCGTCGGCGATATGTGTGTAATAGTGGAGTAATGTCGAAAAGAACAATTTCATACTCGGAGCGATGTTACTCGCGAAATCGGTGTGTTTTGGAATTTATTTTCGTGAAAATAGCGAAAAAACCCGCCTTCCTACGACCATACGAACGTATATTATCGGTCGAATTGTACGCGTTCCGTTCAATGCAAAAAAATCGGTATAGGTTTAGGTGTACACATGAAAATACGTCGTTTGAATTCATAATTGAATTTAGTTCAATTACGCCAACAGTTAAGTTTTCTAAATACTTATGTAATAATAATACTTTTATTGTAAAAATAAAACGTCCTTTTTAAATATTTTATATATTATTTAGAAAGTCTAGGTGTACATTGTTTTGTCGAGCAAATGTCTTTCGTGAACATATTTTGAATTTCGGCGGTATTTTGTGGTAACATTTAAATATCGATCACGGTTAAGACGAGGTAACCGTTGGTAAGCGCTCGAAACAGCTGATCGTTTAAAACTTCATATTTTTGTTTAGCGGTAGTTACGAAAACGTTTATGTCCAAAAGCGTAATAAGTCGGTAACGGTTTACGGAATGTCGAAAAACGGATCATCATTAAAACAATAATCGACGATAACGATTAAGTTATTCAAGAGCTTGTACGTCGGTAGTCTTTTAACATTTAGGAGTAAGTTTTTACCTAACGCGGATTTACTAATCGATATTGGCACGGTATTTTTTTCCACACAATGATAGCAACGGACGTTTTGGAACTTTGATCACTGAAACTGGTGACGTCGCCGCGGCGGCCGTCGAGAAAACGAAAACTGGCACGAGGGATGTACGACTAAAATATTGTATCCAATACGAGTTAACGTTCGACAAAATTATTCATTTTCACGTCTCTTCTAACCGATTCTTACGTTTTTTTTATACGTATTTTTAAAATGTACCGCGACTGTATGGCCCGTACATACTTCAAAATACTTCGCGATTACCGTATATTGTTATATTCGAAAATATATCGACAATTGTAAATCTATAAACGTGTACATATATAAATATACGTTCGGAACGCTAGTTCTTTTTGGCGAGCGTTTTAGCGTTTGTTCAAAATTATAAATGTCGAGAACTATTTATAAGCCTCTATATATATATATATATATATATATGTGTAATGTATTGGGGCGTCTAGATTAGGTTTCTTACGTGGTCCTCGCTGTGTTGTGCCTGCCGACGGCGAAAAAAAACCGCCTCCTGTATATATTATAATAACGACATAATAAAATAATATAACCGTATAGTCATCGCCGTCATCGCCGCCGTCGTCACCGACACCGCCGCTGTTGTCGTCGTTGTGTCGTCGTCGTCGATTTCAATATTGCGCGTTGCCATGTTTCACGCGTGTGCACTACTATAATATACGCGAACGAATGTATATAATATGTGTGTGCACTGTGTGCGTTTGCGTTCATGTGTGTATGTGTTTGAGCATTTTACGCGTACGGACGGACGATCGTTTGTGGCAGTCCGTACGGTGTTTTTGTTTCATTTTTTTTTTCTGGAACATTTACATTTTACCGCCACCTTGTTGGGGTCTCTTGCCTGATTTCAGGCAGTGGCCTATTGGTGTATATATATATATATATATATATATATATATATGTGTGTGTGTGTGTGTGTGTGTGTGTGTGTGTGTGTGTGTGTGTGTGTGGTG
>JAIPRN010004845.1:0-13062 GCA_025469175.1 Geopemphigus sp. TES_GeoC_2020
TGTTCAAAAAACAGCAATCGGTAAATTTGCCTCGGCTAATTTTTAATATCGCTGTCTTTAGTATTTTTACGGAATCCGAAATAACAACCGAAATCGCCGTAACCTCAAAACCATAAACGCGTACGGAAAATCTCGGAATATTTAAAAAACGGCGATTAACGATTTTTAAATCTTCGACGTAAGTATCTCCTATCGGTATATTTATTTTGAAAAATGTCGCCGAAATGTCGGGCGTAAGGGAGCTGGGCCCTCTTAGTGTTCTCCATAATACACACATTTGTGTGTGTGTGTGTGTTGCTGGCCCGCCGTCCTCAATTCCAGACGCGCGGCCGTATGTATAGATCACGCGTCTCCGACCGCCGTCGTCGAAGCCATCGCCGCCGCGTGTATAGTTTCGGTGTATTATACACACGGCACGGAACGCGCGCGCTCAGTATTTGTGGCGACCGAGACACAATGTAATAGCGCGCGCGGGTCCGTGTCAATGAGCGCGCGTACACAATATATGTATATATAATACGCTGTCACTGCCGCACGTAAACCACCTCGAGCAATAAGGTTATTATTATCGTTTTTTTTTTTTTGTAACTCTTTGAACTCGTCTGCCGTCGCCGCTAGTTTATATTGTATTATGTAGCGCGGACGGACGGACAACGATATATAAGAATCGATGAAAACTTCGCTCGGACTTTTCGAAACGCGTGGTCGAAATCCAACGTTATCGTCGTTTTAAGTTATTCGATCGTATATATATATTTAAGACGGTACACGGAGTTCGCCATTGACGTGGCGGTATTTTACGTCGTTTTACGAAAACGCTTGGGGCGTCGGACGGAAAACGTTTGTCGACATTCGGATCGATTTTCGCGTACATTATGACACCGCGGACCTATTTTCGCGACGCGAACTGGCGTCTAATTGGTCCGTTGGGGAGAGGTTGGGGATAGGAAGGGTGTTAACGAACACTCTCGGGGTTTACGATCGGCGTCGGCCGAATGTTTTCCCGTTCGTTCTCACGTTTTCGGAATTTTCGCCGATCGTATTATTCCGTTACGGTTGTTCGCGGAACGCGCGCACATAATACCCACGTATATAGACGCATTTCGTGCGTTCGTTGTATCGGACTTTATACGATCTATACCAGTGACTCTTAATCGTAGGGCGGGGGAAAATCGGTGGAGTGGTTTTCCGACCGCTAATAAACCCCGTACTACTAAATGTTCCGGGTTTCGATCGTAAAATCCAAAACGTAAAACGAAAATTGAATATTTTCGAAATACCGTGTGTTTATTCGAATCGTTTACGCGCGTGTTACGTTACTATAAGTAAATAATATTCGACGAGGATATCGAAATATCGCTTTCGGGATTATTACGAGAGAGAGAGAGAGAGATAAACCGAAATTCCGTTCGCCGAAAATTGTACGCGTCGATAATTTTTCACGAGTTTTCCGGATAGTTTTTCCGAGCCATTGAGAAAATCGAAAAACGCGTTATGGTAAATGAGGGGGGAGCGGTGATACACGTGGAAATCGGAGCGCCGGAAACGAAAAAGCGTTCGCGGACGAAAAATCAATAAAAGACGCGTCGACGTTAAAAAAACCGATACGTACAGCGACAATTCGCGGCGGTGAATGGGCGGGGCGTCCGTAATCGTGTTTTATGTTTTGTTCGTGTCCCGGAACTGTTTAAGAACCCTCCGAACAGTGTTTCGTGAAAAAAACGTATCCGAATTCGTACAAATGACTTCGGTCGTCCGTTACAATAAGCTAAGCAACGCACGAAGTTTATTCGCCAAACACACGTTTTAACGGTGATCCGGTACGATTAAATATCGTCGAAATATATGTTGACGAATAGCGGCAGTAATAATACGCGCGTATTATTTGTAGCTGTTGTTGTTGTTGTACGCGGGCGAGCTATGTTTTTGTAAACGTAGTTTTTCGGAACGTTTTTTTCCTTGTTGGTCCGCCCGATCTAATAGGACGACGACGGTAAAAATTTAAGTATATAAGCGACCTACGGATCATTGATCCTCGAACCTATACGTGTCACCCGGCAAGAACAAAGCCCCGGTCGATATTGGAACGAAATCCGAAAATAAAAAAATCCGATCACTTCGCACGTATATATTTATATACACACACACACATACGTGGCGGACGTAATAATTAATTTTTTTTCTCTTTTTTTTCGTCCCGATAGTTTGTTTATACGAACATTCTCTCACACAACTCCGCGCGCGCGCGGTGAATAGATTTCAATTATCGACGGTTCGTTAGAAATCCTTTGTCGCCAACCGCCGGCTTTTCTTTTCATTTTTTCTCTCGCTCCCCGTAAAAAAAAAAGTAATAACAACCGGTGGGCCTTACACTACGTATACGTGTTGTGTGTGCTCTATTAACGTTATTATAACGAGGTGTGTGGCATCGTCATACACGCGTCGTCGTACGATCTAATCGAAAATCGTCGCTCCTATTCTCCCACCGTACACACACACACACACACACACGCACAACCATTATCTCCCGCACCCGTTCGAGTATCAGCGGTAATGTTCGCGTTGTCGAAAGTTACGAAAATCGGCTCGGACGTCGTCGTTCCGAACGCCACCGCCGAGTGGTCGCCATTTTCGCCCCGTGCGTATTCATCAGTCGGCCGAGTTTCGGCGTCTTAATTTAATTAACGCGCATTATGTTCGTGGACCGCGACGGGCGTGTACGGTTCGAGGCCGGCCGAGGCGCGCAACACCTTGATTGATCCCTTGAAGCCACCGTGATTGCCACATTGGAATGAATCAGCGAATTCGAATTGTGTAATAGCGAGTCGTCGCCGATATACGCGCGCGTATGTGTTACGTTCGCCCGAAGGCCGTACGCGGATAATACGATTTATATTTCGATCGAATAATTTAAGCGCGATTGTGCCGTACGGTATCCGTACGCCATTATTTACGTTCGTATTTCCAAAAACGCGCGTCGTTTCCGATTTGTACGGGAAGAATTATCGCGGTTCGGTTTGTCCGTTTGTCTATTTTTTCGGAAACTACCGCGACCTAATTTCGTTCGGTTTACAACGACGCGAAACTCACGTTCCGATGTTACTATTACTACACTGTTACTACGTACTATAGCGATTCGAAACGCCCGCGTAGTTTTCGTGCCTCGAACTGGAAGAATAAAAAACCATTGCTTTCCTGTGGGTAGTGTTCTAAAAAAAAAAAAATCCGTACTTTTGTTTTATAACTCGCCGAATTAACGTCGTGGCGTTAATTAGAAGACCGGATTTCACCGCGCGCACGGGAACCTGTTTACCGGATCAATTATCGAATCGTAACGATAAACATAACAATATGACACGCTACGTAGAAATCGCCGCGCGATTACCTTCCCGCACTCGTAATTCGTATTTATTTATCCCGCGTACGTTTTAATATCTATTTGTTCGGGCAGCCGTATCGTTCGCGGCGCAATCGATTTCCTTCTTCACGCCGCCCGTAAACATCACATCGTATCCGTTTCTTTTATGAATCGCCCGCCGCGGACCGTACGAGTTTCGCTCGCGAACAATTTTCGCCGTATTCCCCACGCCGCTGCCGCCACGTTGGCTTATCCTCGTCAATAATATTTCGCGTTTTACGCCTTTGGCTTTCTTCCGTGTACAATTTTACCGCGCCATTCGAGTTCATAGGCGCGCTCGATAACTCGCCATTGGATACTATTCTTTTTAACGTCGCCGGGTCTTTTGTGCGCCGGCGGAAATATTTTAAATTAATAATCAATTAACGACTACCGAGACGGATGACTCGCGAACGTCGTAAAACAATATTTTCTCTCCTGGCGCGCCCGCGTGGCCGACAATAACGATCTGCCCGTGATAAACGTCACGCCGACGTTTTCGACTTCTGTTTCTATTTTCACGTCGCTCTCTTCTTTCATTATAATTCCGTAATTAATTATTAACGTTTCGCGGTTATCGGGCGCGCGCGTTATTCAATTAGTCGTCGATTTCGACGCGTTTCCCCCCCCCCTCCCCCCAAAAAAACAAAAACCACTCCTCCGTTCGTGTGGCGACGAAACGTAGAGTATTTAATTCGAAACCGCCGTAATGCGACTTCGCGACCGTTCGATCGTATCGACGAGTTTTTTTTTACGTAATCGTACCGTAAGACGCGTATCGACAGCGCGGAAACGCTCGTTTCGTCGTCGTCGTTGTATGTTCGGCGTTATGTAGTCGTACGCGTGTGTGGGCACGGGACGAACGAACGTCGGTAGGGTACAAAAAAAAAAAAAAAAAGAAACACTGGACGAGTATAAAACACGAAACCGACGCGTCGTCGTATTGTCGTCGCGGTAATAATAATAAAGGTGTTTCCTTTGACGGTATTTTCGTGAGGGCCGAGATTTCCTCCGCGCGTAAATAAATATAAATTACGGGGTAAGCGGCGGTGCCGGTGTATAATACGCACGTACGTATCCCGTCTAGTTCTTACGTCACACACACGCGCGTATATATATATAAATACAACGTGTACGAGGAAGAAATTGTTTTTGTTACGCGCGCAAGGTGCGCGCGCGCGACAAAGGGCGTTGAAAATGACGGGGTGTCGGGGCCACCACTTTAGGGTGTTTTCGGCGTAAAAATAAAAGACCGCCAGGGACGTGTTTTGACACGATATTTAAGTCTCATTAGCATCGCGGCCAGGAGAAATGTCTGGCGGCGGCGGTGGTGCGGGCTCCGTATTACATGCGACGGACGGAGGAGAGTCCATAATATCAACAGGCCGGCCTGTAATTACGGACGCCGACGCCGCGCGGCTCGTACGAAACGAACCCGACGCGTTCTCTCCGTCCGGCTCCTCTCTCGCGCGGCGTCCTACGAACGTGTAACGACGAACACTACGCGTCGTTTTCGTACCGACGGTATTCGTGGACGATCGTCCCGGCCGCGATCTTAGCTCGCGGTTCCGTCCGTCGATCTGGACGCGTCACAACGTCGGCGCGCACTCGCGAACGGACAACTAGAGCGGCGCGCCTATTTCGAAACACACGCCGCGTGTGTCCGCGACGGGATCGAAGGAGAAGTGGAAACGACGTGCCCCGACGGGACGGTGTTAGGGACGAAAAAGAACAATGGTTATCGCGGAGGTCCCCGATTGATTCGCGCTCGATGGAATTCCCGGCGTCTCGTGAATACTGACGACGATTGTTGTACACGATTAATTAGTCGTCTCGCGCGTACAACGACGTCCGACGACTTCGAATCTCAACGTGCCGGCTGTGGTTCTTCCGTGTTTTTCACGTTTACAACATTATATTTGTCCGGCGATTCCGTATCGTCCGCGTCGATCGTGTAACCGCCGTACGACGCCAAATCGATCGGAACGAACCAGTTTCGTGTTACCGGCTCCGGTCCACGTCGGCCGGTGGTCGGGGCGTTTGACGTTTCACTCTGATCGCCCGTCGTCGTCGTCGTCGTCCCTCCGGTTCGTTCCGTTTGTTGGCCCGAGCATCACCGACATTTCGTCCGATCCCCCGAAAATCGTGCCGCGGTCCCGGCGGTTTTCGCGCTTCCTCCTCCTCGTACGTGTACGGCGTAGACACGGGCGGCGCGGTGTTTTCATTCACGGGACTACGCGGTTAGGACCGACCGACCGGCGGCCGAAAAAGCGCGACCCGCCCGTTCACGGGTAAATTAAACGCCGTCGACGATAGTTTTTCGGTAAAATAGTACGTAAATAAAAACACACACGGAGGGGATATTTAGTTAAATATGTGCGTGCGCGTGTGTGTGTACGTGGCTTCGGGGCCCGAGCGTATTAAGACCAGGTAGGAGCGCGCACGGCGGCAGCTGCTTGATTATACGGTTCGGGTGTTTGTGTGTGGCCTCCGAAGCCCGCCCGCTCCCTCCCAGATCCCGACACCTCTTTCGCGCGGCACCGGGAAAATTAAAGCCTCTCCGCCGCCGTTCTCCCTCCCCCCCCCCCCGGTATCACGGTTAAGGCACCTAAGTGTATAATATATACCGGACCTACCTACACGTACGTACACACCACCTCTACACAGTGTGTATACCGTGGTTATTTCGTTATTTACAACCGGCCGAGAAAATATGACATCATTTTTACGCGTAATAAATAGACGCGCGTATATATATATATATGTATGTATTACGTACGGTGTTTTTTCTTCGGATTTCTTTTCATTCGGCCGTCCCTGCGGAGAGCGAAAAAAAAAAGAAGACAGAAACGCTCGTCCGTATTAAATTAAAAAAAAAGAAATAACCGCGCTTCTTCCTCCCCCCCCCCGGTCGGTCGCCCGGGCTTAATGGTGATTTATCATTGACCGGCGCGGCGACGTGAAAGCAACCAGAGTCAGAGAGAGACAGACAGACAGACAGAGTCGGACGGACCCGGTGACGGTGCCTAAATACCCGGGACCCTAGTTTACATGTTGTAATCCTTTAAATGGCCCGTAAAAGACGTGTATACCATAATGTAATAATATATATCGGTGAAAAGAAACCGCTTTTTCCCTCTCTCGGGCCCGCTATTCTTTCACCGCCCCACCATATTCGTTCGTCCGCGACGTAGCCGCGCGCCAACCTCTTCCCCGGCACACTCGGTCCGTCGTTTTCGGGGAAAAAAAGAACATTTTTATTTTAGCATCTCCCCGGATACCGTAGCGTTCCGAACAACAACACGATTCTCACGTATTTCGGGACAATAATTATCGTCACGTACGCGCGCCGTCTCTAGAAATACGTACATATATATATATATACGCGCGGTGTGTCGTCGGCTCTTGTAAATATATAATAATTCAATTTCGTTAGGGAACTGAGGGGGGGAGGGGAGAGAGAAAGAGAGGAAACCATTTTTACTAAAACGTTACTCTCCTATCGTACGAATAATAATAATAATAATCGGTTTTAGAATAGCCGTCCGTCGCGTACGCGTGTGTATTATAAAACCGAACGAAAAAAAAAACACCGTATACGCCGCCAGTTTCGGTCACGAGGTCGTTAATAAGGTGTCCTAGACACATTCACGCGTACAATCGGCGTAGGAAAACGAATTACGAGTTTTCGAAACTGACGTGTGTGTGTATGTGTATACATATGTACGTACGTACACGAGTAGCGTTGTTGTTGTCGTATATATTTTATACGATGTTTACGGGCAAATCGGCGTATACCTACGAGGAACCGCTTCTTGTCGCGTACAGCACACACACACACACACGGCCGCCGAGTTGACGTTTTTTTTCTTTTTCGTTTTTTCTCTCCTAAGCGCGTGTGCGCCTCTCTACTAACCGACCGACGCTTTTAGTGACGACCGCGCGCCCCACTCGCGCACCGGCTGAGCGGTGGCGAGCGTTCCGTAGTTTTCGTATTACGTATTATTATTATTATTATTATTACGTTATTACACGAAACGATTCTCGTCCGATTAATTGTCCGTGGCGAATTTAATCCCAAACGAATTCACCGTTTAAAGTGTATACGTGTATATATATAAAAGAAGATCCGTAGACTGTATTTTACGAATATTGTAAATTAAACGGCCACCCGCGGTGTTATTATTACGTTCGGTCGTATACGTATATATATAATATACACGATGACGGAGCAGGAGGTGGAACGGTCATTACACGTCTTTTGCGCTGACGATTCTTTATATAGGCGTTACACAATTCCTAATAGTCGTCGGCTGTTGCAGCGCGGCGCGAATCGACGTCCGAAATTTTAATTTCCACCTCCGTAAAACGACGTGTTTAAACAATAATCGAAATCGGCCCGTCGTCGTTCGGGAACACCGGTACGTCCAATCACTTACTGTCCGTATATTAAGACGATCGCGTTCCGTATTTATTATATCGTGTTCGTCCGTGATCCCGCGATAAATGACGAGCGTTTATTCGCGCGTTTCCAAACGCACGTTTCTCGTCACCCACCATTTTAAATACGCCGGCGCGGGACATAGTGCCCGGAACATTCGCGGAAAGAAACCGTATTGTCGGAAATCGAGTATCGAATAACGGGCGCCGACGACGAAGGACCCCACGGTCTACGACGCGTGATTCGGGAACGATTGAACGCGCGACGGTCGCGGCACCGGAATAGCGTGTGTGTCGCGCGCCCGTTACCGCGGTATTAGGTTAGTGTGGTCGTCTCGTGTCGTCGGAATTATCCGTTGTACATTGGCGATGACGTACAATGTGGGGGAGGGGAGCGACGAAGGGAGAACGTCGTCGGTCGTTACGACGAAACGGACCGGACGGGGGGGGGGGCACAGAACAACGGACGTCCGCGTCGGAACGTTTTTGGCGATTCACGTCGATTTGGCGACCGATATCTCGGGGCGCGTATCGTACACAACCTATTCGTCTCCGAAATCGTTACCCGCCGCCGTTGTTAACCATAATAATCAGACTCGGCGGCGTATCAGTCGTAATATTGGCGCTGTTCTCGGTGTTGCTGTTATTGTTGTCGGTAACAAGATTCGGATTACTTGCGTGCCGCCACCGGTCCCCTGGCCATCTACGGCTGCTATTGTTTTTCACGCGTCTAATCGTCGGATGGGCCGCCAAACGGGAAACTAATTAGTAACACCGAGGTCGACTCGAGTCTAATTAATACGTTATCGTCGGCGCGTTATTAGCGCTGTGGTGCCGATACATTATCACGACTCGGAGCGTACGTGGCGAATATACAGCGGGCCGCCGTCGTTCGGTGGTTTTTCGTTTCGTTCGAACGCAAGGGCAAACGCCCGTCGCACATCGGTTACGAGACACACCGGGTCGGCTCAAGACCGTTACTCGGGTCTCGACACAACGATTAGTAGTAATGTGTAATATAACTAACGAGTCGTACGCCTCCGTAATCGCGCGATTATAAATCGGAAACATCACCGCCGGTCGTGCGTACGTGCGTGTGTCGACGGTGAAGACTCGACACGAGCGAAAAGGGTTATTTTATACGACACGACGATAACGATACCGCCAACAATAATTTGTCCCGACGAAGGGAACGGCGAAGAGGAATGATGTGTGTGTGTAGGGGGGAAGGGTGGGGTTAAGGCGCGCACGAATATGAGCGTTTGTAACTGGAAGGTGGTAGAGGGAGAGGGGAAATCGGCAGATTTCGTATTATGCTTTATCGGTAACCTCGTCACAGTCTAATCCGACGATGATTACGAAACCGGAGGTGCTAGTTAGCGGTGCGCTTTGTATCGCTCTCGACCGCTGCCGGCTAATATTGCCTTGTCACGTTTAATTCAATCTCTTATTAAAAACATCCGATACCACCCGACACCTTCTTCCCCCCCTCTCGCTCTCTCTCTCTTTCTCTCTCGTTACGGAGCGTTATAACCTCTATCCCACCCTCTCCTGTCATACATACGTACGTCTATGCGCGCGACACCGTACACGAAATGACATATCATCGTATTATTATCGATCACTCGCGCGCACGGTCGGCGCGTCCCTTCCATCTATCTCGTCGGCGCGACGAACGTTTGTTTTTTCACGATACTCCTCCGTCTTTTCGTAAGTGGGAGTGAAATAATATTACGCGTTCGGCGGAACACTTCTCACGCGCTGCGCGGCGGCGTACGTTTAGCGTCCAAAACCGCGGGAAATCAACGGCGACCGAGGTTAGGTTAGGTTATAGACACTCCGCGATACACCGGGTCAGTCGCAGTGGTATGTGCGCGTGTGTATATAATATAACGAGGCGACGTACGTGTACGTGTGTATGCGTGTGTGTGTGTGTGTGTGTGTGTGTGTGTGTGTGTGTGTGTGTGTGTGTGTGTGTGTGTGTGTGTGTGTGTGTGTGTGTGTGTGTGTGTGTGTGTGTGTGTGTGTGTGTGTGTGTAATGGGTATAACGATGAAAATTTTCGATTAGAAGGTGTATCTCGTTTACGATGATCGGACGCGGAGAACAAAAGGACGAAACGAGATCGATCACGAGTCGAAACCATTAGAGCGACGAGTTCGTATTATTTTTTCTTCTACGCGTCGTATATATATATATATACAAGTAATTCTCTTCGGTATACAGACGCGAGATCGTAAGACTGAAGCTAATTAATACGGCCGAGTCATTAATTGGTTCAGCGGGGATCCTTTGTTGTTCGGCCGCCTGACCTAAACATATATATATATACACACACACACACACACACGCACATACACGCACGTACGCACGCACGCGCACACACGCGCCAGATTTACGCCGAAACGATTCCCCTACCCATCGGCCGCGCGATAAAAAATAAGCGCGCCCGTAAGCTTTCGTAAGTGTCTCGTGTAATATACGCGATTTATTATCGTCGCGTGAACGTAGGTCGGTTCGTCACGGATCGCGCGCCTAACAGACACACTACCGCCGTTCGTGTCCACCCGCCGCTCCGTTTAATAACGACAATCCCCCTACCCGGCCGGCGATTATTTTATACTACGTGGCCCGTCGATATTTAGCGACTAGGCCCTCGCTTTGCCATACGGTGACGTGGGAGGGAGAAACGCTTCTCGTCGGCCGTACAACACACGCGCACGTATCGTACAGGCGACGCGGCTTACGCGATTTGAGCGGTTTTGTAGTCGGCCGCCGCGATATCTGTCCTCTCCGTACGGATACGAGTTCGCGGGGCGTTCGACCGAAATCGTACGGCCGCCGCGTATTCTTCGCCCATTCGGCTCGTCCCAAGTGCGCCGGTCGGACGTGTGCACATACGGAGCGCGTTTTCCGAAAAGAAAAGAAAAACCACCGAACGAATAACGCGAAACAGCGTTGGTCAACGGCGACGATCCGGCGAATAATATTCGCCCGGCGTATATAAAAACGACGTACATCTCTAGTATATACCGGGCCGACTAAATGCTGGGAACGAATTACGTTGGCCGCTCGCGTCGTACCGCCCGTGTTTTTCGAATGTCCGTCGCGGACGAAGTCCACGAATTCGATACACACACGCGCGCGCGTACGTTTTTTTTTTTTTTTTATTATTTTCGTCACGGTACTATAAAAAAGTCGCGCAATTCCCGGCCTCGTTAATAATATATCGTAACGCGACGTCGTGAACCGCCCGTCCGGATCGTAAAAAGTTCAATTTCGTAGGCTCGTGGCGAACGGGATGGTGTGGAGGTAGGTAGCGGCTGCGGCGTAGACGTAGCGGCGATAAAAACGAACGGTATACAGTATTTTTGCGGTCGACGCGGCGGTGCGCGGGACCTTTGGGACGCGAACACAACTCGTCGGACGAAACGTCGTCGATTGAAAACGCGTTTCCGCGACCCAGAGGAAAAAAAACCGACGGTCTCGTTGGTCCGGTACGACACCCGGTGGACGGATTGTGGATAATCGACGCCGTAGTGTGTATTATTACGAAACGTAATATCGCGCGCGCGTGTAAAAAGTCGGGTCGGCCGGCGAAACGAGCCGGAGGACAAGACGCCGATAGCCGAACGGACGAGACGACGGCGATCGGTCCTCGAAACCGAAATCGGCGAATATATATTAACGGTCTCAACGAACGGTAACGACGATTTCAAATCGGACGGTATTCGCGGGTCTAAACGCCCGAAGCCCCCCCCCACACACCCATCTATCCGTCATCGTCATTCGCGTCAAAGCGTATTGAGAACGGCGGCGACGTACGCACAATTTTGAGAACCCTTGCGCCGGAATGTGTCCGTTTGTGATCGCGTACGAGCGTCGTGTGTGTGTGTGTGTGTGGAGTGGATGAGTGGTGGTGGTTCGGCCGGCCGGCTTGACGGTAATAAGAAGCGATACGATCAGAGGAGCCGCCTCTGCCATTTAGTCACACCTGCCATGCGCGGGACCTTTGATGTGGCCGCCGACATAGACGGGCGCGCCCCGCGGCTATTACCCACCGCCGAGGCACCGCGTAACTTACCGTAGCGCCGTAACACGGCTCTCGGTACGATCCCCCTCCCGTCGCCACACACCTACGACGACCGGGCCGGCTACCCCCACCGAGACGACGAGTTGTTTCCACCACGCGCGACCGCTCCGTCGGCCAACCCGTTCCTCGACCGCGCTCGTACGTAACGATTACAACGGGTACGGCGGGCACCCGTCGGTCGATAAATTTACCGAAATTGCCGCTCCGTCACGAACAACGAGCGTGCGCGCGCGGTGTTGGTCCGTTCACACAACGGACCGCGGCCCGTTTTCCAATTTCGGGTATCGTCGTCGTCGAACGTCTACCTCCCGCCCATACACCAACCCCGACGGGTCTTCAATCGATTCGCCATCAACGACGACCACGGGTTTGCCGTTACTCCGCGGTCCGAACGTGTTACGACCGTCGCGCATGTCCCCCGTCCGGCCAACCGTCTACCGAGTGTTGTCCGCTCGTTTCCCGGACGACCGAACGAAGTAAACACGATTTACGGAAACGGCTAAAAATAGGAAACCAAACTCGACCCGATATCGTTCTTCGTTTCCGTCGTATTTGTGTGCTCGAAACGGCACTAAACACGCGAAACGCTTCGTTACGGGAATTCGCGCGCGGCGTTTTTTGTTACCGTGACGAAACGTGTACACGTTTACGAACCCCTAAAGCATAAACGACTGTACGCGGTGTACGAACACGTACGGGATGAAGTAAACAAAAAAAGCGACGATTGTTACGCCGGTTCTCACTTTGGCCGATGAGGGAAGAATCTGAAGGGATTGTTTATGTTGTATTCGGAAAAAAAAGGGACACCTTAAATCGTTTCGGTTTCCCTTGTTCGTTCATTTTCGATTGCTCGATGAAAACGTACGTTTCCTTTTCAACGTGTTCGTACGTCGCGTTGAAACCGGCCCACGCGTATTTCTCGGCGAGTGTTTCGAAATCGAAGGAGAAAACTAACTGCCAGTCGTTTTCGACGGTAAAAACCTCCACCGTCGAACAACAACAACGGTCAAATCGTCGGCGTTTTCCAATCGAACGACGCGAATTCGACGGTCGCGCGCGCTATATAAATAGCGTGTACCGTCCGCGGACGAGCCGGACGATAAAAATCGGTGTAGGACCGTCCGGCGGAAGAG
>JAIPRN010004846.1:0-13058 GCA_025469175.1 Geopemphigus sp. TES_GeoC_2020
CCTGATTGTTTCGTTCGGATGGGATATTCCGAAACTAGCATTACAATATTTTCAATAATTTAAAGGAGGTTTTGGGTGGACAACGATTCGCAAATGACGAGGAGATGAAAGGAAGCTGTCGAATAATGGTTCCAGGAAGTAGAACGCTAGGTATACACGACGAGAGTATACAAATGCTAGTTCTAATTAGGCTTCAAAAATTTCGATAGCGATTATGTAGAGAAATAATTACACATCTCGACGCCTATCCTATACATTTTGTCTAAATATACTCGTTTCGCTATTTTTAACGCGTGTGGTACCTTACTTTCCGAAAGTCCTTCGTAAATGAATACTTCGAGAAGCCGTAAATATACGAACGACGAATTTAATTATTTCGTCGGACATTTTTATGTCGACGTTGTAATTAATCGCGAATTAAATAAACGCGTTATTTATGAATATCGTCCGTGAAATACAATAAACTCAATGACGGGCTGAAGATAGGAATCAGCCCGGCGAAAATTACATTTCAGTCGTGACCATAAGTCTGAAATTGAGACGGGGAATTTCGTGTAAATATTATTACGTCGACCAGTTAGGAAATAAATGATCAGACAATACAATAAAAGAACCTCTCTAATCGCCGATTGTTTGAGTTTTATCGAATATTTAATTAATGACGATAATTTTTAATACGTAATATTTTACGTTGTTAAACGTTCGCAATATATATATGTTTATTAAATGTAATGCTTATAGATGGCGTTCAGACTCGAAATATTGTAAAATTTCTATCGAAAATACGTACGTACGTGCGCCATTGCGATTAGGACGAATCGTTTTTTTTTTACAAATAATATACTAATATGTGTCACAAGCACGAAACAGCGGGCATCAGCCCGTTCCGCCACTAGAATATACCTATTAGTTTTATGGAAATATCGAGACTTTTGTCGTGTGACAAAAACACGTCGCAATCTAGCATTAAAAGGACGCAACACACGCTCGTTATTTTTTCGCTATATAAAAACCGAAAATTGTAACGATCCAGAAAATTTGCTGTTTCCTAATTGTGCACCGTAGGCGTGTCTATTTTCAAAAATGGAAATAAACAAAAAATGACAATCGAAAATGTCGTAAATCGTTTTACAAGGAAAATAATTTAAAACGTTACAGTCGTCAACAAGAAACAATGAGTTATACAAATTTATTTTTGAGTTTACGAATTTACTATTTCCATAACGAATTAATTTTATACAACGTCAAACGAATTTTTCGTTTTTACTTTTAAAAATATTTTAAAAAATGGCGACCGTTCTCTTATAGTGGTCATCAATGGCCAGTCAACATTTAGTTTGTAACTAAAACTGAACTGTTGCATTCTGTGATGTTTCCCCCGTGAAACGAGAGAAGTATTTTTGGTGAAAATAAACGTAAAAAGGTAAAACGTGACAATTTCGGTAATGTAAATTCCATACGAAAGAAGAGTTTCGTGATAGTCGATTTCATTATTGTACTCGAGTATTTTTTACGTAAAATGTAACAGCTCGTCAAATATTTTTCGTTTAATGTGCGATCTAATTCTAAATGATTGTGATTGATTTATTGGCTATAGTAACTATAGTTTATAGAAAAAAAATTCAATCTAGTCCATTACAGTTTTAATAATAATTACGAAACGTTATTGTTAATATTAAACGCGTTGAGTGTATTGTATGTCAACGCGAATAATATATTGTTCGATTTCTATTACGATATTGCTACAATCAACGTTATTATTAAAACAATAATTATTAGTAATTTGTACACGGCGGTTTTTGGTATTTTAGACATCAGTATTGATATTTGTTTCATTTTGATATTAAATAATTGTTTTTGGACGTCTTCAATACCTACGTTTTTCGTTTATAAATTACGCGAGGGAATAACCGGTCCAGTTTAACACGTCAAATAATACGCGTAAATTCGCGCACGAAAAGTTATAAAATATAATATTATAAAATATAATCGTCGTACGATTAAAATCCCAATAGTGACGTATATTAAAAAAGTAAAGATCGCGTATGATATGCGCCGGGAGACGAGCCTCGCTCGGTTTATTTGAAAACGTAAAGCGAAATGTGTAAAACGAAATAAATCGTCGTAGACTAACGAAATTTAATCCGAGACAATGGACGTTTCGAGTACAATTATCATGATCCACGCTAATAATAAAATTGTTCCGATGTCGAAGCCTAACCGTTTTTCGTTCTTTCTCGTCACCAAAAACGTTGTTAATTCGATCGATTCGAGTTGTTTTCGAAAAATAGAACCGACCTGCGCGAGTATACACCGCTATTGTTTTTATATAAGAAACATGACGTTTTTCACATTCAGCGAGATATCAAAATCGGAAAAAGTCGTTTACGGATGGCAATCACAAATTAAACATAAATCGTTTAATTCCAACAGCCTTTTAGACGAATGCAATTCGTTTTGATCGGAAAACGATAAAAACTATACGTAATTAATTTTTAAATTCGCGTACGACAATAACTCGAGGAAGGCGGCAGCGGGCCTAAAAAAATCGTACGCCCTACGACAACAGGCGTTGTGTCGACCACGTATTTATTCGAGAACGTCCCGATATTAATTAGACTAATTTGCGTTTTAACGACGAAATCGAAAATTTATCGATCAGAATAATAACGACGTTTGTGCGTTATAATGTACTTTACGCGCTTGTCGTCGATCATTTTACCGGTGTTCGTAAATAAGTAAACGACAAAACCTACACGCAATTCGGAACGTACGACGCGGTGCGAGAAAAACAGAACGAACGCCTTGGGCGCTCCGGAAAAAGACATAATCGGGAGGGGGGGAGGGGCACATATCTGGACGATAGTGCCGGGGATTCGATTGAATCATACGACGCGGGCCCGTTAAAATGTTACTAGAACGAAACGTCGTCCGATACCTTCGATGTCGTGTTCGTCGTTGTTGTCCTTGTTGTTCGACTGTATTTTCTCGATGAGCAACTGGAGCCGACTGCTGTTGCCTTTGAACAGCATCACTGTTTCCCGAACGCGGAAAAGTCGCGCGACGAAACGTGTCACCGGCGCGCCACACACACTCGCGGCACTATATCGGGACGACGATTATTTCGTGTACGGCGTTCGTTTGTAACTCAAATACACGCGGCGCCTACACGAAAACGCACGGCACTCGTTTATATATACACACACACACACCCGACGGACGTCCGGAGCGTCAGAAATATGATCGACTACGACGACGACGACGGCACCCTTTCCACGGCGAATGGCTCTGTTAGGTAAACACGACTGAAGAGACCAAACTACTCTTCTACATAGAAACAACAGTGAACGAGATATGGTCGCGTGGTCCGCGGTGAATCGCGTGTGCACGGTCGAGGTGGACCGGAGTATTGGATGCTGATGATGTCCCGGGTCCAGCCGATTGGACGGTCACCCAGCGGCCCGGGCGGGGCGTGCGTCGCCCCACCACCACCGCTACCGCCGCCGCCGCCTCCTCCTCCTACTCCTCCTACACTTCCACCGTGCCACACAAGCACTTTACTGGCTAACACGACGATGTTTTATGGTGGTGATGGAAGGCGGCTACGTATACGGGTGTTTAATAATAATAGTATCGCCGTTGTTGTTGTTGTTGTTGTTGTTGTTATACGCGTTCGTACACGGCGATGGAAACCGGTCCGGTCGCTCGGTCCTAACCAACACGCCAAGGGTACGCGCGAGCGACAAAACCTCCGTTCGTACGGCCGCCCTCCCTTTCGGTCGGTCGACCACCCTGTGAACGCCGACAGTTGACTCGTTACCGTGTACGGCACGTGCTCGCGGTAATATTGTTATTCCAGTATCGAGAGAGGGGGAGGGGATACAAGGTACCGCGAGTTCACGGTCATCGGCTGAGCTTTTCGAACGTTTACGCGGACGACGATACGACGTTAACGGCCCCGCACGAAATCCCGTAGTCGTTCTCGCCGCAAAAAAAAAACCCGGTCGTCGATACAATACTACGACCCCTACCCCCCTCCAATAGTGGTATGTATCGCGCGACCAATTCGTCGTTATCGATGAGCGAAGGTCCAGCGTCTTTTACTCGCCCCTTATAAAACTATCGTTTCCCACCGCAAACGTTTACGAACGTCAATCAGTTGGGACGACGGTATAGAACACACGTGACAATATGTCCACGTACCACATACATATAAGTATACAAAAGGCACAATACGCCGCGCTTAAATATATAATAATATACCGAACCCTGTCCAAACCCCCGTGCGGTTTTTTTCCGGAAACTACGGTATTATTTATTATATACGTCCGTCGGGTTCGTTGACAAGACGTGCCCGTGTCCTGAGGCCAACGACTCTACTACGACACTATATATATAATAATAATAATAATAATACGTTATTAATGCCACCGATAAAGACGGCGGGGTGAATTCTGTCGCCAGCCCACCACTCAACCGCCGTCACCGTCCCGCCCAGCCGTCTAAAAACTACAATCGCCAAGTGGTCGCGAATGAAAAAAATCGTAGGTAGCTTATTGTAAACTAATAATAAATTCCCGCGTGTAGGCTGTTATTGTATACCGCCTATAATGTTAAATATATATATATTTCATATTGTCGACGTACTGTGCGCTCCTATTGTCCATCGAGTATTGTCACAATATTTCACCTCCCATAAAGTAGTTAAGTGCGTAAATGGCACAGAAAAAAAAGTAAATACCATGAACCTGTTGGTTTATCGTGTTATAGAAAATATCCGTTTTTGTTATATACCCTTCGATTGACTTTGTTTGTTGGGGCAAATGAAACGGTCGTGTCCGAGGTGATCGTCTCGCGACGGAATCGTGAAAAGGGTACCATTTCGAGCAAACGCGGCCGGACGTAGCCGGTATGTCGAACGCCACTAAACCGACGTTTTCGGACGTGCTAAAATTATGGACGGACCGTCTCTCTTCGTTCCGTGTAACCACAATCATTATCGCCGGGTCTCTTCGAATATTTTTCAATATATATTTTTCTATATATCGTAAAACCGAAAACTCGGAAAATTGTTTTTACGTTACCCTTATTTGTTTAACGTTAAATATTCGTCTAAAATTCTGTAGGTTCCGATTTGTGCGTAAAATATTTTTCCCTACTTAATATAGACTAAAAATCGTTGTTCAATCGCGCGTACTTGTTCTAATCAAATTTTCAATCACACTCTACATACTAGAAATGTTGTGCTCATATATCCCCAGCACTCGAACAGTTCTAACCAATATGGGCGATTATAATTACGCATTTGGGCAGTGACTAAAAATTTTAAATACGCGGTTATATTAATTAGGTATATGCGATACAATCTGTGATAAATAATTTGTACTATTATAAGAGTAAAACATAAATATTGTATATATGTAATCACTAATTATGTCGTACTTTTATTATTAATTTTTGATTTCCTAAATACAGACTGTTTTCGGCACGTTTTTTTGTCAGCGTATTTTTTGATCCGTTTGTGCAAAGTTATTTTAGGTGTTTCTGAAAATACATTAGCGCACAAGCTATGGAGTTACTTATTACATTTTTAACTGAAGTGACATATATAAGTTTAAATAATTTGTTAGAAATAAAAACAAAATACCCCATAAAGCCAATAATTACCACGGGGTTGCCGCGGCTAAGGAAATCTGCGAACGATGAATATTAATTATTGGGTCGGGTTATTTCAACTATAATATCATTCAACAAATAAACGTGTTACCGTCGTAAACAGTTATAACGAATAAAATAAAAAACAGCCACAAATACAAACTTGAAGCGTTACGAATTATCGGGCGAAAATTATCTTTCATAATCCAGTTTATTTCCGGGGGGTGTTATTGAATGATTCGTTAAACGTAGATATTGATTATAATCCGCGATAGTGATAGTTAACGTATTGTTTTTTTTGACACGAACCAAACCCGAGGGTCGTCCCGAACGTTATACCCTTTTTCAAACAAAACACTAACGGCTAGAAAATTTTTTATTTCATTTTCGTATACTTAACGCTATTTTTCTACGTCATTATTACCACGACGATCCAAACGTTTGTTGTATCTCGTACCAAGCTTTTGAATACTAGCCTCATAATCGTTTGCCGCCAGTCCATTATGACCACACGTTGCCCCCACCCAAAAAAAAAAAAACCGAAACAAATCCTATAAAAGTTTCGTTGGGAAACTATCAATTACTTTCTTCCATACAACCCTAATCTAGTCTCTAGTAACGACTCTTTCATCTATTCTTCAAACTAAACGAACTTCCGGGACGACGACGTTTCGAAAACGACGAAAAGCTGAATAAAAAGAGGTAGCGGATACGTTTACATTTTTGTAGCAATTAACGCAGAAAAGTATCGAAAAAATAGAATAAGCGATGTTGTAAAACGGTTTCGAACGTTTTATTTGAAAATCTTCGTACAAAACTACCCGTCTACCGTTAAACGTGTCCGTTTTATTACACGATACCCGAAGAATAACACGAATTCACGGTGCGCTGGACGAACGATTTTCTATGCGTAGGATCGTCAATTAATTCGCGTCGTTTCCGCGCCGTGTAAATACCGTTTCCGACGCCAAGGTCGATTCTGGCGCGATACGCGGAATCGGCGTATAACGAACGGTCAATTTCCGACAATCGCGCACGATCGACTGCGTTCGGGGCCGAAGGGTAAACGATATTTTTTTCCTACGGTGTGTCGTACGATTCGCCGTCATGAATTTTTCTACGTCCGTTCCCAACCAGTATAGGGGCGTGCACGTGACGCGCGTGTTAAAATATGAAACATTCGTCCGACCTAACGTGGTGGTGGTCCGTCGTTGTCGTTGAATAACAACAACATCAACAATTACAAGAACAAAACGCGTTCTACGTTACACTAGTCGCGGCGAAATTATTTAACAATCGCGAAAGACGACGATATCGACGAATTACGGGGGAACCATATAACGGATTTCGTTGTCGAAAATCGGGGACGATATAGCCCGGGCAAGTCACGTTATCGGCGCGCAACGCCGTTATTTCCGCGTTATTTTTAGCTTTGTCGGCGGTTTTTTTTTTCTGTACCCGTACGCGAATAATAATCTATTTCCCTCTCCGTTCCCCATCCGTTACCGCGAACCAAATCCGATCTGCTTGCGTCGTCGTTCACCGCGCCACGACAATGGAACGAGTGAAAAAAACAAAAGTACCGACGTTCCGTTATTCGTTCGTACGCGATGACGATCTCGAAATATGCCTACGACGACGACCACGTTGTTTTCAAATTCGACGATTTGACGGCCGGACGTCGCGAATCACGAGCTCGTTACACCTCCGTGAGGTTAATTAATTTGTCGCGTTCCGATTTACGAGAAGGCCTCACGTACACGTAAACTCCCAAATAGAGTGCATTGTGTATTTAGTTACACCGTTCACTATCATCCAGAATCGATACGAGAACACGAGCGTGTTGGACTCCGATAGATACGATCATTATTCGAGAACGGGCCGTTTCCCGTGTCGGTTCGTCAAACAACCGTTGTCGGCCGTCGCGCGTATAATTCACGATTTTTTTTCCCCATCCTTCCATCTTTCGTCTCGTTTTCGCCACACCACGTTTCCATTTTCCACGGTCGTTCGTGCGTGGTGTTTTTCGCACCGGAAAACGCCGCCTCTTCGGGAAAATGGCGGCGGCCGTGGCGGTAAAAAAAACCAAACAAAACGAACCGTATCGTACAATATATATTGTTCGTATAGGTGATGGATAACAGTAAATTTAAAATATTTACGTACACGCTCGGTTTTTGTTGTGTTTTTTGTTTCCGCGATACGAAAACACGAACCGACAAAAAACGTGCTCGGTTCTTCCGAATTATAAACATATAGGACGGTAGGGAAAACACGTCGCGCGCGCGCGCGTTGTTCGCAGACGCCGATCGGCGGCTGAACAGTTCTCCTTATTTCTCGATTACGTTGTATCGTTAGTCGTATACCCTTTCGTTAATTATTTTATTCGAACCCGACGTACGTCAACATGAGAACGATTTCGTAAGTTACCGCCGCGATTCTAATATTTAGGAAAAAACGCCTCCTTTACGACCCTTTTACAATAATTATTTATATTTTACGTCACGATACGGACGGAATAATTTATGCATAAGAGGCGTACGTCGTTGGTCGATCACTGAACGCGTTTTATACCACGTCCGACTAAACACATTTTCGGATTATACACGTGCATTAAAAACGATTATAATTCGTTTTGCCCACGTCGATCGCACACACACTATCGTTACCTTTTTTAACTGCGCCAAACCACGTGAAGACGAACACGTTAAATTATCGTTTAATTAATGTATATAATTACTTAGCGCTGATATGCGGCGATTTTCGGTAGAATTTTTATTTTTTCACGAAACGTTGTTACTAGGATCGAACCAGCCCTCCAACGTGACTGGTAAGTACTGGCATTTTATTAAAGAAAAACCAACTGGTTTTAAAATCGACAAATGCCGATGGTCTGAAATAACATATACGTCGATATTAAGATGTATCGAGAGAATCATTTTGAACGTGGCAACGAAATTGTTCGAAATTCGAAACGATCGAATTATCGTTATAATTTAGTCGGTGAATGCGATCGCGAAATGTCGACAAGGTCAAACGAAAGCATTTCGAAGCATCCATATATATATAAACAGTAAGGACGATATACATATTTGATTAAAAACACGATTTCTTACGACGATTCGACACTTATATTCTAAAATTCTTTCGACGCGTGCACGTGACACACCCACGTCGACTATGCCACGCTTAAAGGCGAAAGATTTATTCGACTTGAAAAGTCGCCTAAAATATTCATTATTATACAGCAAATACGTTTTACCGTGAAAGAAAACAAATTATTGTATCTAAATTTCGCAGTTTTTATGTACGCGACGTATGTTGTTGCGTTGCATTATGACATATTGTTACGCGAGAATCGAATTTTTCGTTAAGACGCATGATCTACAAAATGGGTGTGTTATTTATTTACTAATAACGATCGATGATAAACACTAACCGTTTGTCGTCGAATATTTCTGATGCGCGTGTTTCAAAAATATTATATTACACAATTTATAACCGAGTGTAGGTATTTAACGAATATACCGATAAACAGTTATACAGTGAACGTTTATTATGAAATTACGTCGCGTATTATAAAAAATAAACCGATCATTTTCGGTAGCTACACATCTAGTAATGTAAAGAACCAAACACGGATGATACACTTCTGTGCTGTAATTGTAAAATATATTCGTCAATCGATTGTTTATTTTAAAATAATAATATAAACGATAGTTACATAAAAATACGCCTCGAAGATGATTGCCGGCTATCAGATTTCGCCAATATGTTTTACACTCGTATTAGTGTTATGTTTTTTGACGCGTGTAACGTAATATGTTATAAAATCGACGTTCCGTGTTAATACTATATTTTCTTCAAATTCTAATTTGATCTGTTAACAATTCTATAAAAAAAAAACGGCGAAAAAAAATGTGACGGATCACGAATAAATCGTCGTGTCGAAAATGTGCAGACTGCGGTATCGTCTCGTAGGTATTCAGTACAGTACATCGTACCTTCAATTGGAATTTGCGGCACATACAAACGGATACGTATCGTACCTATAATACGAATCAATTATTTCGTAAAAAACGGAACAACGATTCCCTGCTTTGGTCACTCTTCTCCGTTCCATAATCGTGATTCTTGACATAATATTCGAACCATGAGGTCGTCTTAATACTCCGAATAACGATTTTCTCAATAAAAAATCTAAAATGACGTTAACTCGTCGTTAACTCGAAAATTCAACGTGCAGATTATAAATGAAATATATACTTAAAGAGACAATCGACATTTCTAATGTTATTGTGTAAAAAGAATAAACGAACAAATTTTCGAAAATCCTCGTTATTAAAACGCGTTTTTTTTAAACGCGAGTTATGTATTATTTATTTTGTTTAATGTATGATAAAACTACTTGTTAGATCAGAAGTTCCTCATATGGTTTTGTGTTTAAACTAAACCGATGAATATTGTCATTACCTGTTTGTTTCTATTCCGTCCGTAATTAATTTAGCGGTGAGGTATATTAATATAGGTATTTAGTATAAAACTCGTTATGTTGCTGTCAGTCAATCGTCAAAACATAAAGACAATAAAATATTCTGTTTTATCGATGATAAAAAATTATTAATCGTAACACCGTCGATAATAGTAACAATATGTCATACACACACACGCACGCAAGCGCGCTATACATATATGACATACACATTTGTCTCGCAAGGTAAACGGCATATTTCTTTGTCGTCTGTCTCACCCAAAACAGATGCCAATACGTACTTGAACTTAGAATCTTAAATTAATTAAAATACTCGACAAAAAAAATCGTAATAAAAAAACTAGTTTTAAATATACAACGTACGTTTCGTATCTATATTCTTCGTTCTAATAACGATCATTAGCAATGATAAAATTAAAGTTTCAAAAGCAAAAACATTACGTTCGAATCCATCTTATATTCATATTATAAATATCCGAATTCACCTATGTGATTAAACCTCATTTTCTCTTCCTCAATTAACAAATAATACACGTAGTATCTATATTTTTACTGAATAATTGAAAATACAATTATTATTTAATTTGGCATAAAGCTGCATTGAAATATATATAAATATAAATATATATATATATATATATATATATTTATTTATTTATTTATATATAAATGTCATGTTTTATGTGATACACTTAAATAGGTTGAATATAGCATAAAAACCTCATGGTATATGCAAATATTTTGGTATATTATTAGTACACAGTTGTGTCGAATTTAAACGGTTTATATTTTAATAGACAATTAAATCGCAATAAAAATATTGACACTAAAACTAATTTTTAATAGTAATTGTTAAATATTCCTATTGTTCGCGTTTTTCGAAAAACAAACGTTCCGCCCGTCAATACAATAATGCTAATTCAATTTTAACAAAAAAAATGTTAAGTTTGCGAACAATTTCTCAGATATAATTAAATTTAATTATGTAGTATCGTGTTTATTAAATATTCTATAGTGAGTGTTTACTATTTTATCAACTGCCATAGACGATTTCGCAAAAAATAAAATACGTTGTATGAATAGTTGGATATTAGATTTTAGTAGCATTATTCGTCTTTCTCTTTTCGTATAATAGTCTTTAGTTATTGGACGTTAAAATTACATTTTATTTTCGGGGTTAACATATAAACAATAAACACATATATTATATTATAAATTTTTTAATTGTATGTATTAGTGTTTGATAATCGATTGCTTTTCATCGAATTATCGAATAAATAGCATCCCGTTTTCGTGATTATCTTCTAAAGAAACGAAATACTAATTTGGACGAATTTCTCCTCTAATGAAAATATTAAAGGTTAGTTTTATAGTGACTTTTTCGTCACATACGTAATGTTAATATGCTTAGCTGTTTGAAGGCAAATTATTGTAGACGAGACTAAATTTAAAACTTGTCTAGTTAACGGTATGTTTATCTTATGTTATGGATTACTAAAATATTCAGAATAGGGGTTGTTTTCAATTTACTGTCAATTTTCGACATTTATTTGGTGTACGTACAATTTTAGAAAATTAATTAACACCGGTATATTATTTTTCATTGTATACAACTTATATCGTTTATTGCAATAGCCAAGAAAAGTATACATTAGTTGGAGATGATCACTGTTTGAAAATCGGTTATTATAATATCGAAATATTTTGTATTATACTAAAAGGCGTGGTATTTTAATACGATAGTATCGCTTAAAATTATTCGAACTCCGTGCAACTTTTTTACGGGGGATAATTTAAGTCGAAAGTTTATAAAAATAAACACCAACTCAAACAACAAATCAGAAGAGTGGTGAGAAAACTGATAAACGAAATTGGATACTCATCTAAACGTCAGCGCTTCGTTACAAATTTTATGGATAGATCAATTGCTATAGTAAAGGAAGGCATATGTCCGAAATCATTTTCTATACGTAAATTTCGGGATTTTCCGAACACAACAATATGTGATTTTTTAAATTCTGATTATAAATAATAAACATATTATCACGTTTTTAGAAAAATGTTCTTTCTTAGATACCTTTTATTATGAAATTAATTTTGAAAAACATAATTAACGTCTATTCGGCTTTCTCCATAAAACACGTAGTCTCTAACAATTACGTGTATCTATAATTGACGTTCTTTAAAAATAATGATAATCCCGATCAAAATACACAAAATATATGGAAATAACGTAAAGATTGTAAATTGTAGGAAAATAATTGTTATTTAATAATCTCTCGAAGTTTAGTGACAATATTATAACACAATTACGTATGTTATGTATGTTGGGAAGTTGAGGTGCCATTTAAAACCTTTTTTAACTTACTTCCGAACTTTTACCATAAGGAATATTTTGACGAGGCTTTGGAATTTATAAAGTTACGTTTATTTGATTCCCCAATGCCATCTGAAGATTATAAGTACGTTCGTATTGAAAATACATAATAATTTGTCATCGAATCTAAATGTACTTGGATCAATTTAAAAATATTCGTTTTACGAAAGAATTAAAATAGCTATAAAGCGAATCATTTTAAAAAATATTAACTATTAACGTTCCGAAGTGGTTTTTGTTCGTTTGAGGCCACATACGCTATAGATGAAGATGTTTCTTTTTTTTGATGGCTAGATGTACGTAAAACGATTTTCGCTCACTCTAAATTCTGTCAAACCGAAGGAATAAATTATTTAGCGACACTCCGCACCCTCTTCGTGAGCGTCAATTTAAAGATCCGAATTGTTTCATTTCGTATTGACGCGTAACACGAACAGGCCAAGGGGTGGCCATTATTGCAACGGCAACCACACGGCAGGTCGTCCGTATTAGTTTGTATGCCGACGACCGTTGGTTGTAGATGTGTACGACGCG
>JAIPRN010004847.1:0-13058 GCA_025469175.1 Geopemphigus sp. TES_GeoC_2020
AAGTACAAAAGGAATTTGTATAGAAGACATTTTTAAAGAATGATGCACGAGCTAAGTTACATCATAATAAATTTTGATAAAAATAATTGTCAATTTATTTAGATTTTCGACATCCGACTCAGTTTCCGACTCATTATTAAACGTGATAATAGTTTATTATTTGTTGAAATATCGTTATTTTTATTATAAAATAATTTTATAAGCTATTATAATTCGCAGTTTTATGATTTTCAAAACGTTTTAATTTAAATATGATAACTAATAATTTGTTTTATTAAGAAATAAGGTGATAAATACGAAAATTATACATTTTAATAAAAAAAAAGTTCATACGTCAAATAATTCCTACATTTCACCGAAATTCGAATTATAAATATTTAAACAATTAACGTGGTACGATTTTTGAGATTCTTTTTTAAACACCATTAAAACAATGTATAATATAAAAGTCGTATTAAATTATAAACATTAAAAAAGACGTTTCTTAAATTTCTATAATGCTGTTATATTTTTTTTTTTATTATCTCGTGTATTTTGTAGTTAAATAATATAATTAATTAGTTTAAACATTATATTTTATCGCCTATGGCCTGATACGAAATACACATTCGCCGTTTAAGATATTCTATATACGTTTATCAAAATAATACTCAGTTTTTCCGAATATTTGTTCTTAATAAAAATTTTATTTAAAATCGATTAGTACACTTTTACGTCGGTCAAAACTAATTTATACTTGCGACAACAACAGCTTCACAATGGTCCGGGAAATGTAGATCACGACACGCATAGATACTAAAAAGACACATTTTTTACCGCAGGAAACTTTTTGTTATGTTTAAAAAACGTATAATAACTTAACAAACACATCTACATGGAAACGTATACAAATATGTACCAGTATAAACGACTATTGGTCGGTAGTTGACGATTAAGAAATAAAATATATTTTTATACTATCCATCCGATATAATTAAAATTTCGTCCGCACGGTTACCACAACGTTTTAACACAGTCCTTACCTTCGAACAACTAGGACAAATTTTATTTAGTACAATTTAAAGTATGTGCGGATAATTCCCTTCCTAGTGTCAATACAACCAAATAAAGCCGATAAACCCCCCACAGAATGTCTACCGATTAAAAAGTGTCCCAACTTGCGTTTGTTTTTAAATTACACGTATATGAATAGAGAACTGGTTGAGTGTACTAAGACTTTTGTTTATTCGAATAAAAACTGATCAAAACATTATATAAACGAATAATATATTTTATTTTAAGATACGAATTATATATTTTATTTAATATTATATATTATTTTATTTACAATAAAATTATATGCTCGAAACGTAAAATGTCATTGATTTTTAAATCTTCGTGTTAAAAGTAAAATATTTTTTGTACGTAGAAATAAAATAAAATAAAATAAAAAAATGGATTTTTAAAATATGCCTATTATTAAAAATATAAAATAAAATGACGTAGTGAAATTATGTATAACGTTTTCATATCTATTCAATATATATGTTCTAGACTAAATAAATGTATAAAAGTTTTGTAAAACACTATAATGACTATGAAAATGGTAGTTTATGGCTGGAAAACTAAAAACAACTTTTAGAAAATAGAAAATGATTAATATAATAAAATTAATTACTAAGAACAACTTCGTGCGTAATTTGAAACTAATTAAAATAACGATTTTTTCTAGTTTTTTTTAATAAACATTTTGGAAAAAATGTCTAATTTTTTATAATAAATTTAGATTTAACTATCTAAAATCGAATTTTTAATATTTAATTTTCTTCGATATAATATAAATTTATATACTTTTTTGACATAATTGATTACCGAAGTATATGTTATAAGGATTATTAACAACATAAATTTTAATGTTACGATTAAATTTAAAAAAGTATAACATAAAAACTATACAAAATGTAACATATGAGTACGTAAATCTAACCTTAACGTAAGTAAATTAATAAAAAAAAACCGCCATAATGACATATAATTACCACAATTTAGTTAAAAACTATAAAAGCTCACTTATAAAAAACTTAAATAATTAAACTGGATACGTTTTAAAAATTTGGTACAAAATAAATTTAAATCATTCAACACGTTATTTACCGAAGGTACGAATTGTCAAATTATACACGAAAAGAAATTTTGTTTAAACGCTTGTAAGGTATATAATATGTTTTTATAATATTAAATGTCACGTGTGTCAATATACTTTTGGGCCGTTGTGAACTTTTAATATTTTATGTGGCCTTCGAATAAAAAATGTTAGAGATCTTAAATTTTGGTTCAAATCGAATAATATTATTATTATAATAATAATATTATCATTCGATAATAGCCGTTAAAAGTGTACATAGCTCTACATACAATTTGTACAAAACGACTAAAAATAATAAATAACAAAATTAACAACTACCGCAGTGGTGCGCTGGGTTAGAGGGAATGGGACACATCCACCCCCCACCATCCAACTACCGAATTTTTTATTTCCGTAAAATTTACTTGTCGTTAACAGTTTTGTATATGTGCAATACAAAAATTCGCGATGAAACGTACATAAGTGTACGATCGATATAATTACCGAAAAAAATGATATACTAACGATTTAACAAATACCAATTCATCGGTATTTCAATGTCCGGTGCCCATCGTTATGAGTCAATTCACGATTAATTCTCGGTATGTTAATAAGAAGGTATAGTTTAAAGCGCCTTGGTTTTTGATACATTAATGTTAAATCGTGTTTGCTGACGATTAATTACGCAACCGTTACTATCCGACTACCTATAAGAGTATACCGCGAGTTTCACAATTATAATCAACTGCGGACTTACGGAACACGAGAAATTTAATTTATCGAAGGATCGAAGTTAAGGGGTTTTTATGATTAATTACGCGACGTTTAATTTATATTAAAAGCGGACGGTTAACTGTAAGTAATCATGATTGTAAGCACGTTTCAAAGACAATAATTATTGGAGTTGGTTCGCGACAATATATAGGACAATGGCGATATAAATGAATATACAAGGCCTTGAATGAATGTATAATGAATGTACAAGGCGTTTCATTTCGAAATCTATAAAATTAACCAGACTCCGAGTAAAATGGAAATCCTGAAGATCGAAATTAAATAGTTTCAAAAAAAAACGTACTCCATTGATACACTCAATTGACCTTGATAAGAATCTGCTATCTATAAATACAAATGACTAGTTTGAAATTGTAATATTAATCGATTACAGTCATTTTACAAAAACCGTGAAAAAATATAAATGCTCAAATATAATTTTATAGTAAAATGTTGAAGCTTATTTACATTGTGACGTTAGTTTTTTCGTGTACTAAGACTGAAATGGAAACGAGGTCCTGATATTATATATTCTGACATAAGTAAAAACCTTTATTATATAATAAAAATTCGGCACCTTAAATTAAGATTGAATTGTTCATATCTCACGAAGCACACTTGGTTTTCAGCTTAAACTATATGACGTAAAATAATTATTAATTATATATATATATATATATAATCCAATCGTTAAACATTACATGTGCAATACCTGAAATCGATATTTTTTTATAGAAAACGGTTTCAATAAAACAATAAATACTCGTGTGCTTAATAAATGTTATACATTTTATATCATTAAATAAAACGTATAATTATTTTGATCTGTATTTATGAAATGTGTTTCGGTTTGGATTTCGTGAATTAGATTGAATGATAAACATCAAAGTTTGCAATGTTAATAATAAATATGGTTATAGTATAGTAAATGTTTTCCACATACTAATCTATAATTTGATATGTAGTCTATAAATACATATTTTTATGATTACATACGTAAATAATGATATAAATATATGTTTTTCTTATCGTATTAACACTAAACGAACCGATCTTACATTATTTTCGGAAAACAGTCGCGGTATTTTCATTAACAGTGTTTAAACATAATATTATAAATTAGATTAAAAATAAAGACGAATCAATATTGAAGCTCTCGGTATCATTAGGAAAAATAAAAATAATAGTAGAGGAATAAATTCCTATAACGATAATCAATATTACGTCTATCGCGTAATTTAAAAATATTAATAATTATTATTCGTGAAGTTTACCAGTCAATGTTATCATGGTCGGCAACGACTTTATTTACCCCGTCCCATAATAATTATATTTATAAATTAAGGCCCAAAATTGATTACACTATGAACATAAAAAGGTGTATTACAAAATTTGAAAATGTTGCACTTACAGGCTACATGTATCGTATAATCCGAAAAGTAATATGTATTTAACGAATTATAGTATTTTGCAACTGTTCCAAAATGATTTATCAATTAGAGAAATAACGATTTTTGTGTACTTAACGTTTATTTTATCCGAGTTCGTTGATTTATATCTTATTTCTACGGTTCGTAAAACAATAAATAAAATAACGTTTTTAAACAATTTAATCTCAAAGCGTGACAGTCAAACCCAGAATACGTCATATGTGTAACACGCAGAAACGAGCATTTTAAAATCTTAACTATACGTTATCAATCTTTGATGAATAATGAGAACAACAAGATAAAGGTTTTGTTCCCGGTCGGAAACACTCGATACTTATTCCAATTGTCAACAGCCCTGGAAGAAATGGTTTTTCCGGGAAACCTTGTTTTAAGGTTATAACGATGATAATGGAGCGAAATTTAAATTTCCCAAATCAAATATACTCGTGTATGTTACATATTTTCGTATTGTTTTATTCAATCGTGTTACTTTCTAGTTCCTCTTAGGCCGAAAATTTGTAGTGGAATTTTTTTCCTAATTTTTGTTTATTCCTAATACGTATTGCTCGTACGTCGCAATCGTAGGCAATATATAAAACTGAGTTTTCAAAAATCATATAGTGTATTAACACATTTTTAAATTTGTCTTATTTTTTTTTTAATAAATTTAAACATACACACTACTATATAAAGGCTGCTAAGAATTGAATTAATAATTGAACAGTCAATACGAAACATATAGACACGTTAGAATTTTATTTTAAGTTTTCGTTAGTAGATACATTGAAAGTATCTACAAATTGATTTTTTAAATATAGTAAGTATGTATACTTATATAAAATAATGATGTACCTATAAATTATATTTTATAATTTTAAATTACGTACGGTAATTTTAACAGTAAATTGGTAAATTTGTAAAATTTACAATAAATTCGTATAATACTATAAATCGTCTATTTTATGCAATCCTTGACTTTATAGTACATCTATACAATTTTTTATAAGTGACTAATAAAGATATTTTACGAGATGTAAAATATTTAAACGTTTTTATGTCACAGTTGTGGTTTGAATGGATTAATTAACATAATTGTATATTATCTAACCTAATATTAATTTTATCGTTTTGAAATTTTGAATAACGTGGAAGTTATAATTTATAAGCGCACTATAAATATTAAGTTAAATTATTAAGAATAATATACTTTGAAGTATTTATTCTTGGCGGTGTCACATTGTGTTGCCTATTTATAGGTTTTTAAAAATTTGTTTATATCATCCACACTTATAATTTAACTAAGCTAACTTTTCATACGATATTTACGAATAAGCAGCATTTGTGTTTATAAAAAATATAATAAATTAATATATTCTATGTATATATATATATAATTAATATTAATTTGTAAAGTGCGACCGACAGCTTTAATGAAAACTTACCAAAATCATAAACGTCAATAATATTAAGAACTCAAAGACAACATTATGTACCATATAAATTAAAAAAAAATACTCAAGCTGAGCAAACCAACTTAATAACTTTTAAACTTATAAAATTAAAATAAATAATATAAGTAAAAAGTTACTTGTACATTTTAATCATTTCAAAAATTAATTGGAAACTTAAAAATAAATTAACTTGATTTAGTTAAATGTCTACATTTTCTAATTGTCGAAATAGAATAGGATAAAAAATAGAAGTATAAGAATTCTCAGTGATTTATGTACATAGCTTTTAACATTTGTTATAAAACATTATTTACATAGAAATAATCAATACTGGGCATTGAAGAGTTAATAAGTTAAAGTTATGTTAATATTAACATCTTAGCTTAATGTATTCACATTTGATTTTATTAATCTGAACTTATTAACGTAAATTTTTCGATAATATTAACTTATTAAATAAGGAGTTACTTTGAACAAAACTTCAGTTGATTTAAAAATAATACATTTTAATTACATATTGTTACTATTTTCAAATTATAATAAAAATTAAAATAAGTTTTTTGTCGATTATAAAAAATATTCTAAGAATTATTCGAATCCTAAAAATATTTAAATTAAACAAGAATATCTTTATAATAATTTCCTTGTAATAAGGGAAAAATAATAAGGATAACTTTATTATTAATAAGAACGAGTATATCCAGTTTGAATAAACCAACATATAATAAATCTAAATTCCCATTTATTTCTATTTTAATCCAAAAGGTATTAATTATATATTTGTATGTACTTATTTAATAATTATTATCAATAAATTGTAATATTCGCGATGATATTATAAGTTTAAAAATACGAGTATGTGTAGTAATTTAAAAACGACTATTTCTTTTATAAACAATTTAATTAATAACATATATCTAATCAATAATGATTACTGAAAATTATTAAAAATAAATTATACATTCGAAAACCTTAGTTAATATTTGTACATATGCTTTTTAAGTATTTTTTGTAAAATACTAATATACATAATAGCTCTAAATGGAAACGTGGATGTTTATATATATATATATATATATAATATAAGTTTTATTTAACACAAGGGTTACTTTAAATTTACTATTCGTCACATTTTTAATTTTCTTTAAAAATATTGAAATGTTAAAAAAATTATTTTATTTATGCCCATTGTTTCTAATTGGAAGTTTATCAATTTAAAATTATCTCCGTACAATTGATTAATTATACATAAATAGACCATATAATGATAATATATGGCAGCTCATAAATGCTGTCTGTAGGAACTGGAATTTTAGTAGTGTGGGAGCTAGAATTCAAGTGCGCTGTTTATGTACGTAGTGTAATGGTTATAAATATCATTCATTTTATATAATGCATTTATTGTGATTCACGAATTATGAATTTAATACATATTTCCGCATTTTAAGATTTCCATATTTAACTAATAGGCAACAAAAAATATATCCTAAATTATAAAATTATTTAATTGCTAAAGATGTAGAAAATAACGTATTATAATATTTTTATATCCTCTAAAATCTCTTAACATCCCTCTCAAACACCTCTCCATCTATAATACTTATTTAGAAATAGCTCTAAAAGTTGAAATAATTAAAATCATTATCAATTGATAATGCATTTAGATTGTTGTTTGCAAAATCAGGATATAATGCTATACGATTCGAACTCATTTTCTTAGTTAGAACGCCCCTTTTTGAAAAATAGTAATTTATTCGTCGTGTTACGAAATATGTCAACACTTGTGAGATAATCATCCTTGTAAAAAATCGTTTGAATAATTGTTTTAAACTTTGATTTTCCTTGTAGTATGGTTTGATTCAGACACGCAACCGTCAAATAACTAGCAGGAATGGTACTGTATGTAACGGTGAATAGTTGATAAACATATATTTTCATTTGTGTTTGGTTCCGAAAATATCATTTGATAATTGCGATCTCGTTTATTATTTGCCAATATATTTACGCAATGTCCGCAAAAAATGCTTACTTAAATGCACGAAAATTTACCCCTACATAGAATAGATCGGGCTAAATTTTGAGATATTTTATCAGTAATCGTTTAGTGATAAATTAGAATTTTACTCGGCTGATTCATAAAATACGACACTTAACTTTGTTGTTTGACTACTTTAATTTAATACAAATATACCCGGGAAATAAAGACAACTATGAGTATTTTTAGTTTTTAAATTTATGTCAATTGTATTTCTATAACCAACGTATTATACATGAACTAGACTCGTATTCAAACCAAAATTGATTTTAAATAGTTATTTTGAGCGTCGTTCCAAAGATAAAATATGTTATAATATCATATAATATATGACTATGAAATGTTGTTTCATCGTAAATTCTTCAGTTTTCCAAACGTTTCAGTTAAATTTTTTAACAGTACTTTTCTTTCATTTGGAAATGCCAATAAACATACATTATATTCATTACTTTCCGGTGTTTTGTCCACGACTATCCAACCTAATTCAGCGCCTTAAAAATATAGCGTTGTGCGTTTAAACGTGCGTATACGCGTTAATTCCCAATATGTATCTGCCATGCCTATTCATAAATAACTCTTCGCGGACACATCCGATCGAGATATCTTTCGTACCTATTCGGCCAGCGTAAGATCCTCCAATGAAGAAGACCCTTCTCTGAACGTCGTTACCGATAGCCGCTTCTTCTTGACTTTGAACGTAGTGGAGCGCTCTCGTGGCAAAAGATGGAGATCATTCACGTGATGACCTAGACGGCGTCATGGGACACAGTTGGTACTGGACGGTCGCCCGTCGGTGTATCCTCGACAAAAAGTGATGACGTTTCGCGGATCATTAGCCAATGAAGGAGCCCAAGTCGGTGCACCGTACAGTACCACGGACTGCACGATGCTAATAAGTAGGCGCTTTTTGACCTCGTCACAGAATATAGTGAATTTTTGTTGTTGGCACTTGTTGCATAACGTTTACCATTAAGAACATGCAAAAGATTTGAAACCGTAAATATCCGGGAGTTCCCTACAACATTTGATGATGTAGCGAATTATGTCCAGAATCGTGTCTCTCTTTTGGAAACCGTCCATTTCACAGAGCAATTTACGTTGTCCGACAGATCAGCTTTATCAAATAAAATTATAATAACCCATTCGTAAAAAAAAACCTTCGAAAATTGCTTTATTTCCTTCAATATCTATTTGTATTACCTCATCCAAATGCATATTCTGCTCCAAAGATCATTTGCTGCTTGTTGAATGTCTACGTTTGCGAAACTTTTATTAGACGATCGGTTTCAGACTACTGGTAGCAACAGATTATGCTTTAGTTGTCTACGCTCGACACATTGGTCAAGCCGATGTAAGGTCCTGTTTCGTCCGGCATTATAACTACATCGAGTTTTTTATACCAACTATTTTTTGTGCGAGTAATGTTAGCGATTCAAGTAATGTAAGGGACTAAGCGTCTAAAATATTGAGCCCTAAATGACCCCCAACCATAAATTAATGTTTTACGTTAACTATTTATTATTTATTTACTATTTTACGTATGTCTCAACTATAATATTATATTTTTCTAGTTTTATAAAGTGTATATACTATTATTCGTCTTTATTATTTTATCAATGATACTGATTGTTTTAATTACCCTATGTTATTGATATATATATATATATATATATGTACTGTAAAGTTTTAATCCAACAATAAAATGATTTTATGTTTATAACAAAAAAAAATGATAAAGGTAGACAGTGTGTTTGTTATCGTTTAGTATTGTGGTAAATCCATCCTATCCTTATAAAATATACTAGTAATACACTTCCTATACAGAAAGAAAACGAAATAAATAATCTATCACTAAGAAGGACGAAACTTATTAGCAGCTCGTATCTATACGTGTTAAATACTTAGTAAAATTAGTTCGAAACAAAGCCACTACATATGACAATAACTTCAAACTATCTTCACGCAACATAATACATAAATTATAAAGAGTCATAAATCAAACAAACAAAATCATCAAAATAATCACACGTTTTATTATATTCAAAAAAATTAAACATTATAATATTTATTGTTAAACATTAAAAAGTAAAACACCGATTAAAAATACAATTACATTTGAAAAAATTACTTAACTCATTTCCATAAACAATTTATTATAAAATAATTAATTATAATTTATTTCAAATTAATACTTTAAATACAACACGCGTATATTATAAAATATCGTAAAACACAATAATAATTATTTAATGCGGTATATAGTTAATTAAATGCAAATGGTAAATACGCATATCGTATGATAAATTATTACTATACTTATATAACATATTGTGTAAAGTTTCGAATTATGAATCATTTCTGTCTCCTAAAATAGTTATAACATAAAAATATTTATAATACTAATATTACAAAATATCGTCATACAGATTAAATATATACAGACATGTATACAGACATTTTGGGTGTACATTTTGGTGACACAAACAACCATGTCGGAATATGATATACGAATATTTGATCACCGTACGTTGTTCGATTAAATTATCATTGTTCGATTTATACCCAATCGACACTAAATATCTTTATTAAAACCGTAGCCAAACTGTGACAAACACAGGTAGATCATTGAAAGATGGTACGCGTATGTTATAGAGGATGCTTATATTAACACCTAATATTTTATAGATACTGGTGATATTTTTTATTCCTTCATTTAAGGAACTTTTGGGATGGAATTCCTAGAAAAATTCTGTAATACAAACTCAACGTATACAATTTAAATAGTTAATATTGAATATAGGAAACTATGGGATATATTATTATATAATGATATATGAATGAATATTATACTTTATTGTTCACATTTATTATGTTGAATTTATTACAAAGGATAAAGCGTTAGTATTTTATATTTTAGCATTTTACGTTATATTTAAATTGACAATGAAAAATGGGCTGATTTAAATTACACACTTTTGGAAACAACTAACATTACCATTCAAACAGTTACATAAATCGAATTTAAAAGTATTATTAGGAATTTTGACCATAAGTTTAAAAAATGTTGATATGCTTAACGATAATTTGGGTGTAAACTTTGAAGTTAGGTATACATAAATATATATTAAAATGTATATGAATTAAACCAACAAAATGAATGAATAGTTAAGTTAAAGAAATAAACTAGATATTCTAAGATGTCTTATTACCCAGTAAATAACTATATCGTGAATCTAGGTTTCAATTTCTATTATACATCGAAATTGTAGTAATTTAAATAAGATTCAATTTCTTAAATATAGGTTCATATACATATAATCTACTCATGTCCTGCTAAATGAAATTACCAGGAAAAAAGAATTTAGAAATTAAAATTTTATTTAGAAACATACAATTGAATTAGTATATATTGAAATTAGGAAAATATCTGTCTATATTTTTAAAGTAATATCACAATATTACAATATGCTATTCCTAACATGTATATTTAATCAAAGAAATTGTGACGTGTTTAATTTAAAACATGTAGGTTATCATATTAAAGAAATCCATATAAAACACCTATTTGTAACATACGAATAATTTTCTCTGATTTTTTTTTAATTTACGCTTATCTTCCGGTGAAAATATTTTATTGTAATCAAAATGAAATTCAATTATTAAAATAGAAATCTCTATGTATCCTAATTTACTCTCTTCCACTTTTTACATATTGTCACGAAAAGAATAAAGATAATATAAACATTTTAATGTAATTATATATATATATATATAATATACATCTCAAAATTAAAATTTAAAATACCATTTATGTTTAATAAGTTTCTACCATATTTTAAAACATAAAAAATATGACAAACATTTCTTCATGTATAAATTAGAAATATAAATATAAATCGGAATGTAAATGAAGAAAACCACGATTATTAATTAATAATAATGTTAAAGAAATAATGTATACATAACAACATGGTTTATTTAATAGTCACCAATTAATTTCTATTATACAATGTAAGTGTAAGTATTACAGTAAGATTTTGAATTTTTGAAGATTGAATTTTTTAATTAATATCACTATATTATAATTAAAATTACGATAAATTGTACATAATTACAATAGCAGGATTTACAAGTAATATAAAGTTGATTTCTTTTAAAAAGTTTCGAAATTTACGATCTATATACTAAAATGATATTACATTAGGATTTTATATATTACTTTTACGTAATATTTAAATAGACAATAAAAAATGAGGTATATAAAATTTCACTTTTTTGGGACAATTATCATATTTATTGAGTTTATTCCATAAATTAAATGTAATATTATTACTTATTATAAAAATTTTTAAATATAAAATTAAATTTTAGGTGGAAAGTTTATTGTTTATAATATATATAGCGTATATTAAAATGTTTATGAATTGATCCACCTAGATTAAGCAATTGTAACGTTTATGAAATAAACAATATAATAAACGGTGTCTTATAACACAGTAAACAACTTTATTGTGAATCTTTGTTAGAATTACTATTACACGTTGTAATGATAATAGTTAAAATAAAAATTTATATATTAAATATCGGTTTATATAAGTAAACAACTCTCGTAAACCTAGGTTCCAATTACTATTATGCATTGTAATTTAGTAATTAAAATAAAAATTAATTTTTTAAATATGAGTTCATATATATATATATATATATAGACTAATCACGTCCAGGTAAATATTATCCCGAAAAAAAATTTAAGAAATTAAAAATTTTATTTAGATACATACAATGGAATTAGTATATATTAAAATTAGGAAATTATGACACATTTTATTACATAATGAAATATGAATGAATAAATAACAACAAATAAAAACAAACAACAATTTATGAAAACAACAATAAATACATCTTTTTTCTCATTTTGTTACATTCAATATATTAGACTGATAAAGCTTTGGGATTTTATATATTATCATTATGTTATATTAAAATAGATAATGAAGAATAAGATGAATTACAATACACACTTTAGAGACAATTAACATTATCATTAGAACTGTACTGTAGATAGAATTTAATAATATCACTAGTCATTTTTAACATATATTTTAAAAAATTATTTATTTAACGTACATGATTTAATCCACTTTTGTTTATAGATCTAGAGAAAGCGTATGACAGGGTACCGAGAAAGGTTTTAAATTGGGCATTAAGAAGGAAGGGAATACCAAAAACATATATTAATGTGGTAGAGGATATGTATGAAG
>JAIPRN010004848.1:0-13057 GCA_025469175.1 Geopemphigus sp. TES_GeoC_2020
CAATTTTGAATTGTTTACGAGTGTACGTAAAATGTATAGAATTAATTATTAAGGATTATGAAAGTAAATTTTTAGAAATATTTTCTTATTTGAATATATTATTCTAAATATTTATAAATGCAAATTATTGACAGCATTTCTTCCATTATATATATTAGTCTTAATATGTAATAATTATTTCGTATCTGTACAGATTATGCGGACAACATATTCCATATTATCGGTATTGGTGAAAAAATATACAAAAAGTCGTTAACAATAAGAAGCAATTTGTTTTTATTTTTAATCTTTAGACAATCGTGTTGTAAAACATAAATATATTAATTAATTATTTATAGTTATATTAGAATTATTACTGCGCACTATATAGTGGTTAGGTATATTAGATCTATCATTTTCCCTCTTAAGGAAATCTAATTATAATAAATGTATTAAGATATCGTGGTTACAAACACTCAAACAATAAATATTAAAAAACTTTATGATTATTTCTTTAATATTTATTTTAAAATCATATTATACAATATATATTAATTAAAATCAAATAATAATACACAATAAATTAGTTTTATTTAACCATTAGATTATATATGATTATACATTAATATCATTAATACATTGATACATTTAAAATCGTAATAATACACAATAAATTAGTGTTATTTAAATATTTTTGTAAATGAATAAATAAAAACATAAGTAGCGTTATCTTAAAAATAACTAACTGAATTAAATATGACTATAACATACACAAATTATGTATAAAGACACCCAATTATAAATTCAACATTTTGAATTCATAAATTACATACACACGATGAATGTAAATTAACATTATATCGATTTGTCTAACATTGATTTTTAAGTTATAAATAATAAACTATAAAAACGTGTGGTTTACCATTTTTGTTTACACCATCGTAGAAATATTAGTTATTCAAATGTAGTAAACTGTGTTAAATATAATTATATATCACATACATGAATTACAGTTTGGGTTTAAAATTATTTAATTCATAATTTACATTAGCCGAAATGTTTCTAAAATTTACCAGTCACATATTAGAATTAAATAAATGTTGTGTGAAAATTATTTAAATACTGCAAACCATATTACATATACATACTATAACGCAAAGTATAGTATCCTGAACTCTCGTTATTTCTAAAAACTGTTGACTAAACCTCGATATCATTTTTAACAAATCTACGGATTTTAACCATAATTTATTTTTCAAACTCATTCTTGTATGGAATAACACAAAAAGAAAGAATAAGAAAAAATAGAAAAAAAGAAAGAAATAGGAATGAATAAAGGATACTCAAAAATAAGGGAAAGCTGGGACGTTTTTGTTTCTTATTTAATAAATTATTGGGGTGATAAGTGCGAGAATTATTTAGGAATTAGTAAATAGGCTTAAAAGAAAAATGAAAGAAATTGATGAATAAAATAAAATAATTAACAAAAATCACTTACCCTTCACTAATCATATTAGTCTTCTTAAGTCTGAAGACAACAAGTTGCACAAGAGGATTGAATAAAAAGGTTGGATTCTTCGAATTTACCAATAACGTTAAATAAGCCAAAACACAGAAATGTTTGCAAGAACTACACCTGTCCCTTGAAATACCAATTTCTTGGCCAGTTGCAGCTTGTAGCTGGAGTATATGCATACTAACTAGGAGACAAAATCATCTCAAAAACTTAGGATATAATTTTTGTATTATGTAACATCTCCAGAGTCAGACTAGTTAAATAGGGCCATCTCGTTATAGAACTTGGTGAGCTTGGCCTTTACTTTATTGATGAAGTTTGCCTTTATAATTGTATACTTTGTATCTGTCCCTTTTGGTATCAATATAATTGTTCGCTTTTAAATTGAATAGGGAATTTTGTGACAATAATTTGTCCTTTGACCTAATATTATTTTTAAATTGTTTTGTGATCCTAATGCTCGTCACTTCTCGTATGTGTTTATGCATTTTTATTATACTTTTAAGTTAATTTTCATGTTATAAATACGATTTATTTATGTTCATACAACTCGTTCTTTATTAATCCAGATGGTATTCTGAGGTAATCAACTGTCAATTTGTTTTTGTTAAAATAAAACCATATATTTTTATGTAATAATTTTACAACAAAGAATTAATAACTACAATAACTATGTTGACTGTTATTGCAATTATGATGTGCATGGATATTATTACACGTAACTGAGACAAATATTTCGGTAATATATAAAGCAGTGTCGAACAAGTGATGTATTGGCTGGCAACTGTCGCAATGTATCAATTTGCACACATCCCTGTGGTCTGATAAATGTTCTATTCTTTTGAATTTGTGTAAACGTAAAATAAAAAAACTTAGCATTTATCATCCCAGTACAGAAACTATATAAATCTCAACATAGATGTTCGATTTACCAACACTTGTATCATAATTGAGAAAGATTAACCTAGATCTAAAACACAGGTAGTAAATATGTTGATGTGACAAATTATAACATTATGAAATAAAAAATATACAACAAATAATGTAGAGGATAAGATTATGTTAATAAATTGAAGAATGCATTTTATGCAAATACATACAAAATAAATTATAACTGACAAATGATAATACAGTAGTAAACTAAAACTTAAACAAATTATTAATATGTATAATAGTATAATATAAAGTACTGGAAAAAAAAGAATAGAACAATATAAATATTTTTACATATCCTAGGAACAAGTTGTCTTCATACCAATGCTCAAATATATGTTTTACCTTTTTTTGTAATAATATTAACCCTTAAAAGATGAAGAAATTATGTTTGGATATACTTAAATCTAGTTTAAAAAAAATGATACCTTTTATACGACGCAATATGACAGAATTATTTATAATTACTACGCTGTCAATTACTTATAGCATAAAGACTATACATACATATTTTCCAATTATAATACAAAACATGTATACACTGCAATTACTCATGCTTAATTTCTATTTAAACTGGCTACAATATAATCAAATAGCCAAAAACGTTTTCATAGTGAAATAAAAATAATTTTTTACTATTTGTGTCTACAGCTGAGCTAAAATTAATTCAAACTTTTGAAACCATTTTTAAAATAGATTTCACAGTACCCAGTTTTTTTGCTTGGATCAAAGTTTGAAATTAAGTGCCAGAATAGGCACTGTTTAGTACATGGCTTCAGGGATGTTAATGGAATTCTATATTTATTCCGACACTGCTTTGACTCTAAAAAGTGTGCTGAATGATCAATGGAAATAATGGCCCACTGTCTACAATTGAACCCAACAAATCTTAAGAACGCTGCACAGTTATTAGAGAAGAACTTTTTTTATTTTCGAAATTTTCTTAAGAACTGAAAAACAAATTTAAATGTAATCAAAACAACAATATCTGATGAAAATAAATTGAATAATAATTACTTATTATACTGTAAAAACATCATTAAAAACAATATCATTCAACAAATCTCCATTTTGTTGGTTGTGTACACTTTTTATCATTATCCCCACAGAAGCTGTTGAATGTTGTTTCTAATGGAAAGCCGAGAATTTCTCTCTCTTCTTGAATTCGAAATGAAAATGTTGATTTGGATGTGCCAATAAAATAACTAAATATTATGCAATTACTATTTGGTTTTCAAACTTGGCTTATAATAACTACACACTTTGCTCGTGAACAAATTATTTGTTCAATTATTGCTATTCCACCATCCATGCATGTTTCCAAGATACTTTCATTAGCTTCAAATTTGAACACTTTATATGGTAGCAAATAATCACAAAGTTCTTCAAACTCTATAACAATAAATTACATTAATGACATATTTGACAAATTATTTAACAAAAAACATCTTTAACTACCAATTTTTGGAGCATCGGTAGCTATAAAAATTGTGTCTACTTTGTTTAACAAAACAAATTTCTCTCTAATTTGTCTAGCAGTTTCTTTTATGCTTGGTACATCATTTGGATGACCATACAAAAAATCTCTACGACGCAAATGTGCACACATGTAATTGTGTTTCAATATTTTATTCGTATACGCCTTAGCAATGCCATACAGTCTATCACTAAACTGCATACTTTTCCTCACTGCCCAGTATCCTTTTCCACCATAATAATTGTGCAATGCTATTTCAGCATGGTCAAATATTATAGTTCTAAAAAAAAAAATGAATCGTTAATATATCATAAGTTGTAATTATTGTGAACAATTTAGAAAAAAAAAAGATTAATTACCTTGGTTGTAATTCTTTAACAATGTCAGCCAGCAAAATGGAAATCCCTTGGAATGAAACACATAATGATTTGGTAAATGTTAAATTTTTCAAGTTCCAAAATTCCGTTTGAACATGACTTTTGCAGTTGGCTATTTCCCATTTATCTGAAAAGTCAGCATTTTGTTCATTGAACTTTGAGTTGAAATCTTGTAGCGTTACTTGTGCATCCAATGGTCTTAGTCCATTCACTGTTATATTAAACAGTTACAATAATGAATAATAGGAAATAAGTGAGCAATGAAATGAACATACTTTGAAAAAATTCATGCAACTCTACAACTGGGGTGATTTTTTTAATGGAATCTACATTAAAAAATAGACTCCAAGGTAGGTGGTCTTGTATGAGATTAGATGACCTCCAATGATACAAATGATGCCACGGTGGCAATACCTAAAAAAAAAAGATTAAAACAAAAAATTTAAATATAACAAAAAATTTAAATGTCAAAAGGAAAATGATGAAAAATATTTACCAAAATCCAAAGGTAATCAGACACTTTGTTCATATATTGTATAAAAACCGCCATCCGTATGAATACGTCACGACGTAAGTTAAATCCTTCTGGTAGATTGACGTCGTACAAAACGTACCTAAATAAAATTAAATATATTGTTAGAAACGATAAAAACCAACAAGCACCATAGTTCACGTTTCATTGGCATGAAGCTAGGTAAAACTCTTTAACAGTTTACTGACCCAATAACACATCCACAACGTTTTATATATTGCTATACGATTAATACAACAATTTAATAATTTACCGGATAAACAAGAGAATTGAAAATTTGATCAGTTTGTTAAAACTCCACGCTCGCATATTACAACCGCAATGCAACAAATGTACAGTGTTTAAATAAGTGTCTGTATCTCTCTAGCAACATTCAATCTTGGTCACCTACAGTTTTTGTTCTACCCCGTGAGTGCTTAAGCCACGAAATAACGAAAATGTACACAAAACATTCAAACGAGATCTTTCAACATGTACCCAATATCTCGATCAATCTGCATACAAATTGATTGAGAATCGCTTTACAGTGAAAATCATCGCGCCGCTTATCCACCGGGCTATTACCTGGGCAATGTACCGAACACTGAATGGCCAGTGATCGGTTCGCCATCCTTGTAGAACCAACGGTCATCGCACTTTGAACACCAAAATTGAAACGTCACCAAGACCAAAATATACCAACAGCATATTTCGAAGTGCATTATGTCGTACACTTCGATTTCAGACGTACACCGAATTACGAGGCGACATTATCGAAAATACGAATAACAATTATTTTCGATCTAAAAATACTTAAAACAAAACTAAATCAGCGCGACTTTCAAAAGTAATTTATGCCGACAATATTGTTATTATCTCGTCACGCCGCGTACTTATCACGATATTCACACAGGACCGCGAAAATCGTTTCGATATCCATGAGTTGATTAGATAAAATCGATATTTGAAAGTCGTATAAACTTCGAAAAAAAAGAAAACCGCAAAACCTTTTTGCTATTTTAAAACATCAATGTCGTTGTATTTTCGTCCATTTATTGCTATATTTTAATAATTCGTCGCGCCCCAACGCGTATTGTTCTGTGATATTACGTTAAACATTATTGGCGTCAGAGATGAAAATATCTGTTCGCGGTGCGACTGTCGATCAAATTATTTCGTCCGAGTCATCTAGCACTTAACTGCCCGAAAATGTTTCGCAGTGGCCTTTGCGCACTGCGTGCCCAGACACGCAACTTACATTTGCCATACAACAAACGCAAAACATGGACATGCACATGTAGCATGCCTACTGTTGTCAGTCGGTATCGGTCGCCTGTATTAATAAAAAACCCGTGTCGTTTGGAATGCTACAAGTATTTCAGGTATGTTCATAGAACTTGGACTACAGGGACAACGTTCAAACATACGTCGACGGGTCTAAATTTTTATTTTATTTTTAGTGTTTCGCCAATAAACCGTCTTCCGTTGGTCCCAATCATGGCTATCATGCTGCGCCCGATCACCAAGTTTATTGCTATGATGTTAGGAATACGCATTCGTCGTTGGTATACAAAACTGAGTGAAAAAGAAAAAAAGAAATTTTGGTACAACGTGCACAAGCGTAAAAAACAAATAATCTACACCGTGTTTGCCACCATTGGCCTATTTGGCATATACTATGCCATTCACATAGAAATAGACCCAATTACTGGCAAGCGTCGATTGATTCTGTTCTCACATCAACAAATGATAGAGCTAGCTAATTTTATGGCTAATGAATTGTTGAATGAAAATAAAAATATTTTACTTCCTCAATCACATCCATACTACAAACAAATACAAGCTATAGTAATAAAAATAATCAACGCGAATAAAGTATATAATCTTGTACCAGATCTTAAATGGTATTTGATAGTTATTGACGACCCAAGAGTTAATGCGATGGTTTTATCGAATGGCATGATAATAGTCTTTTCAGGATTATTACAAGTAGCTAACAACGAAGAAGTTGGCATTGTTCTATCGCACGAAATCGCACATTGTTTACTCAACCACCACGTTATACGTTTGAGTCGAGAACATTTGCTTGAAATGCTTTGGCTGATACCATTGACCATAACATGGGCCATACTGCCAGTACCTGAAGCTATTTTGGGTTTTATAATGGGTCATTATTTTAAAAATATAGTAATGATGTTGCCTTATGAACGTAATCAGGAAATTGAAGCTGATAAATATGGATTAATGCTAGCAGCCAATGCTTGTATAGATGTTCAACAGGCACCAAATTTTTGGAAAAAAATGGAAAAAATAGAACCAGATAATAAAGACAGAATATGGTGGTTGTCTACACATCCATCCCACAGTGATCGAATAAAATATCTGGAAAATCTTTTACCAAACGCGTTGCAATTGAGACAACATAATGGTTGTCCACCCTTGGTTAGTTTCTGGTCACTATTCTCATTATTCTAACTATCAACAATTAAAATCCAAAAATATAATTGTATGAAAAGTAAAATTGTATTTTATATATCAAATTGAGATTGTTTTAACATTTTATTAAATTGTTAATTTCATTATTAACTTTGTTATATATTGTCTATCGCATGTCCAATTATCAGTTTTTGTTGACAAGTTATTTTAGTCGTTAAAGAAAATACATTATTCTGCTATTTCTGCGACTAAATTTATTGTAAAATAATTGTAAACAATTTAGAAATATTTGTAAGCTGACACCTTCAAGTTCAGACCAGTAGTTGCTTAATTTTATCAATCGTATTTAGAATAATTTTCATTAATATAACAATATAGTTTTCAGAATTTCATTCCGATACAATGTAATTCATTAGTGACGTGTGTATATACATATACAGTCAGGTAAAGTGAAAGTGCCGATTGTAATTTTACTATTAAATAGCATATTTGAACAATTTGAAAACGCCAATAATTATAACAATGGTAGGTCAACATTACCTACTGGTTCGAAGTACTGCCTTCAGGCTTTCCGGGCCAGTGAGGGTATTGCCGATACCGTTGAAAAAAAAAAAGGTCAACATTACCTGAGTAAATCCTAATAGTGGCTATCTTATATAATTTAAAAATAATAGTTTGTTATATTTCGCTCGATTGATTTTAAATGTTACAAAAATGAATGTTAAAGTATAGTGAAATTATTAACTAGCGGTGATTAGTCCGTGCCGTATGTAATTATCAATTAAGTACACAGTAAGTATCAATTATATATTATTAATCTTTAATCGTCAATATTACAATTGTCAAGTGAAAAATAACTGTAGTGTAAAGGTCTTTCGTTTACGAATATAGTCCACAACATATAAAGTATTGTTTAAAACCACCTGCGTTTCCTTTTTACTACGTTTCGATATGAAGTTACCGTTTTTGTAAGCACATATGACAGATAGAATTTATTACCGATTATTCCCATAACGCAAAACATTTATCAACACATCATATATAACACATATCGACTAACCACTATATGTCATTTTATCGTTCCGAGTACCTAAAAAGGTTGTATTTTTCAGAAACTAATCTAAGATTCGAGATTATTTCTCGTAACGTGCATAATATTATACACAACAATACAAATAAACAGGATGGTGACGAGTGTCATGAGTGTCACGAGTGTCATTCATCCCATGCTGAATGAAAATATGAAATCGTATGGTATAAAAAGAGCCCAAATGGACAGGGAGGGTTTTTGTTTCCGAAAGACGCATCGCCCGATTTTATCGTTTGAAACGTAGGCAAGTTAAAAGGAAAACGGACGTTTCATAAGCCATACAACTTGTGAATCTGTTTTTGTTGTATGTAATCGAAATCACATACACGGACGAATGAAAACATGTAGCGAAGAAAAACAGTGGAATAGTCGTTGCCGTGTAGTGTCTATTAAAATGTCAGTTCTTTCCGACGACAACCGGATATTTATTATTTTACAAGTTAACTTGACATTTTGAAAACCATATATTTACGACGATTTTTCGTATTTATTTTTAAACCGTAGATATTGTTGAGTACTTATTTATTGGATTTTGAATTTTCAACAAAAAGTAGACGTAAAAGTCACAAGTTTTATTAGAAACGAATAATTTTTTTTTTAATAAAACGCTCTTTTGTAACTCGAATAAATATCATTACAGATGTTATGTATATATTTATTTATTTATTTATTAATGTGTATGTGTGTGTGCGCGCGCGTGTAAACTTGCTTTGTAGTCGCAGTTGACTACTTTTACGTAAATTATTAATAACGACCATTAGACAAGATTAAAATTTAAATAATTATTGTCAGCATTCTGAGCGAAACCCATAAAATATTATCGTAATTAATTTCATTTTTATGGAAAATATAACAAAGAAATTCGTAGAAATAATAATGTAGAAATATCCGTCGATAACAAAAGTATTAATGCCCACATTTTTTTTTTGTTATTGTATTTAAAATCCTCTTTAGTAATTACTGATTATGCATTTTCCAACGCATTCTAAAAACGATATATGTATAAAATATTCCGTCATAAATAAATAATATCTTATATCGAATTATCATGACAGACTGAAATTTAATATCTGAATTACTGTAGGGTTCAAATTTATAAGAATTTGTATTTTTGCTGAACAATTGTATTATCTACTACTAGTAGGCATTAAATACGTTTCGTGATATTTTAAATTGCAATATCAAATTTCTCTATCTATATTTTGACAAATATTTTGAAAATGTAATTATATTTTAAGATTTTAAGTGGTCATATTTTCATTAATTGCTGCATATATTTAAGATTTCGATCTGTTACATGTAGTCACTTTTTATACTACACTAAAACACTGACAAAAAATAAAAAATAATTATATATATAAACATAATATGTTTATAGATGATGGATATACAAAATTAAACAATATCGATTTTGATATGTTTAAACATTATTCATATTCTCACCTGTACGTGGAATGTTCACAATTGAACCAAATTGCCGATTGGCATATAATATACAGCATAAAAATGTCCAAAATAATCGAAATAGCTAGACACATTTAAAAAACGAACGACTTTTGTTCGTTATACGTAAGTATATTATTTAATATTGAATATTAGTATAGATAAATAGTTGATATTTATGCAGCCGGCCGTCCTGGTGCGTGACATACGTGCTTCAGGGCAGTTTATCCAACGACAAAATAAACACGATTGCGAACGTTGAACGCCAAAGGCCGCGTAGCGAATCGTTTCCAATTTACGTTATCGAAAATACGTGACGCGTATTATGATGTATTTTATGCGCGTTCGATAATTACTTAAAACAATTTTCGCGAGTTGTACAATTTAACCGTGCGCTTTTATAGAATTAAAATCGGTGGTACACAAATAACAATTTAGCGGCAAACGAGTGATCGTCACACACCTACTTAAATATTGCGAACGGAAGACGGACGACGACGGTGTTTCAACAAACTTATAAAGACCAACGAGAACTATTCGTACAGCTGTGATTGGTAGTGTTAACTCGATTTACCCAATCGGGCCGTCGCGTCATTAGTACGTCGAAAGTTCGCGGAAGATACGTTTTTACCCATCCAATGGATAATCACATCCGAAATGGCGTAAGCCGATTGTTCGAAAGGTAACCGATGGACTATTTAAAAATGGTTTGTCGGGTTCGGAGGACCCTCCCCCCCGACCACCATTGCCATAAACAATATCCTATACGCCGTCGCCACTAATGCGAATCATGTAATTTATGATCGAAAAATCGTCGAAAAAATTCAGCAACCGACCGAATCATATTGATTTAATATCGCTGATAGTCAAACCAACGAAGTCAGTTCCGAAAAAAAACGAGAACAATGATGAACTGTTTACGCGAACATTCTCGGTAACCCTCCGTAACTCGTTGTTTCGAGTCTTTTTTTTATTATAAGGCCAACAAACTCGGAGTCACCTGGAGCGCCTTGTTTTGTTTAAGTTTAACCCAGGTCGGAGTGGAACATTTTGTAACATTGCTCGGTGATCGGGAAACAGACACTTCATAACGACAGGCGGTGGCCTTGACCCATCATAACACCGGTTTCCCGAAGAAAGTTATTTTTGTATAAAGCACTTACGCGTTTGCTTCTCGTAGGGTGTACGACAGTGACGGTAGACGGTGGGACTTCGATGATATCTGACGGTGGGTGCACTCATCGTAAGAATTGTCGCCAAGTTTATGTACCGTCGGCGGCCGCGTTCGTCATCACGTCGAAATTTATAGTTTTGTTTTCATTATCGACCACGAGTTGCTATTTTTCGTATAATTCGACGGTTAAACGTCGCCGTGGAAAAACGATCGCATTCGACGTAGCAGACCCGTATCACCGTGTAGTCGAGTCGTCGACGTATTGAAACGAATTTAAACGAAAATAACCCACGAAAACAACGTTCGTACATTCGTTTAAAATCTATCTCGTGTCGTAAATATACCGTTTCGTGTTTCATTTTGATATCGGCGTTTTGGATTTGCATTTACTCCGAGCGAATTTGAAAACGTTTTCAAAATCTAAATTAGTCGTTAAATGATCGTGGTAAACCACGTATTTGATACTTAATTTATAGCGTTTATTATTGATTATTATTCCGATTACATCTCGTGACCTTCCCTTTTTAAGAAGATTCGTTCGAAACTTTAGAAATTTTGATCGAACGTCTGTAAGCGCGATAACGTATTACTGACGTAGTTTCTCCGACATATTTGGCTACACTGTTACATTTTAATTGATATCGGTTGTTATCGTTTCGTATCGTCGTTATCTCACTACATGTTTATAATGTTTACGCTTTTTAATCCGAAAGTGTCGGTTTTGAAAGCAAATTTCAAATTCCGCGGTCTTAACAGTGGCGTAACCGTTCCCACGTTCATTAAAGACGCAATTAAACGTGTCTCGTCGCCATGGCGCAACATATGAACGCGGCCGTAGATGAAGACGCCGCACTCTTACAGTTCCCCAAAGAATTTGAAAATGCGGAAACGTTACTCATTTCCGAGGTAAATAGTACGGCCATATGGCAGTGTTTTACGTACTACCGCTAGGCCTCTAATTATTTGGTTTCGATTTTAGGTGAATATGTTGTTGAAGTTTCGCAAAAACCAAAACGAGAGCGCCGAAGAAGAACAAGAATTCTCGGAAGTATTTAACAAAACGCTGACATATACAGAACAATGTTCCAAGTTCAAGAACAAAGAAACCATTGTTGCTGTGCGAAATTTACTTGCTGGTAAGAAATTACACAAGTTTGAATTAGCGTCAATTGGTAACTTGTGTCCACAACTAGCCGATGAAGCCAAATCACTTATACCGAGTTTAGAAGGTAGATTTGACGATGATGAATTGCAACAAATTCTCGACGATATACAAGCCAAATTAAGTATTCAGTATTAATTATGTTTTGTTTGGCTTGTTAAATGTACCTATTGTGTAAACTCTCAAATTTGTCACTATTGTATGATTAGTAATAGCAAATGCTTTTATGATTTATATTTTATAAAAAAAATATTGAAGTATTATTAAAATAAAGTTTGTGAGCACTTTTATCAAATTTGAAATATCTTCAATAATATTTATTATTTTATTTTTGTCATAAACTTATTGATCATTAACAACACTAAACCAAGTAGAAAGTTTCTATTATTTGTTTATCAAACTGATCAATTGTAAAAATTAATTTTCAAATTTATAAAAATTGTGTAATTTAACATATTATTTAAAAAAACTGATTTTTGTATCTTAATGTATTTTATAGTAAGAAAGTACATGTATACTTCTGTTGAGATTTGCAAACTAAATATTTGTTAATTGTTTTATTAAATACTCATTTTTTACGACTTGTCGCCATAAACATTAATCGATAATATATATAGCCAGTAGTCGATCAACAAATGTTAAGATAAATATAAAGACAAATATTAATTAATTGTAAAAATTTAACTTTATTCGTTATAGGTTGTATTTTTTATTTATAAGTATATTAGTAGTTTTTATCCATATAAAGATAGAACTACAAAACAAAATTAAATAATAAAAAAAAATTTTTTTTATAAAATATGTATTTTATTATTTTTAAATTTACTTTTTATCACTATATTTTTTTATGATAATAAATTTATTTTAAATACTTCATACGTATGGTTAAATTTAAATTAAGAATACTAAATTACAAAAATTTCAATATCAGTATCATCACTAATTTGGAAGCCATATCT
>JAIPRN010004849.1:0-13050 GCA_025469175.1 Geopemphigus sp. TES_GeoC_2020
ATGTCTGAAGCCGGGTACTTCGGACCAGCGAGTCGCCGTCGTTTATTGAAAAACAATATGTACGAAAACGATCGTTCTTAATGGAGAAAGGCGAGCTATGCCGACAATGTGTTACCCCGGTACGTCAAACGTAATTTGCGATAATTCCTAAAAAACTACCACGTCTTAAGAACACTATCGCGTGAATGGATGCCCGGTGACAGGAAACCAGGGTCCCACTGTCACGGGGCGGTCATATACATCGTCCTTTGAATAGCTTAAGCTAACGCGCTAGGTGAATCGTCCCGAGACGACGGCACCACTTGCGTCGTTCGTTTCAAAAAACAATATACCTTAACGATTCTTCTTCGCCGATTTAGCGGTTTAGCCGTCGACGCGACGGAGTCGTGTGACGCCAAGAGCGTCCTCAGCCTCTGCCGTTCGGCCACCGCCTTCGAGCCACGATGTGTTAATGGTAATATCTTAATCTAATTTGTAAATGCCCGTGATATTTTCGCCAATTATCGTCAGTAAATATATTTACGCGTATTCCGTCCGATCATATTTACAAATAGCCTACGCTATTCGTATAGTTGAAACCTACGCGAGAACACTATTCGCTATCCAGCCAATAAGAAAGATATCACACGGCCGCGCTAGGTTAACCGATGTTTTACTATACAGAAAAATAAAATACCCGTCTAGGGTAAAAAAGATATAACGCGCGGTTTAATATTTCGATTCGTTTGTTTCGCTAACGTATGATATATACCGAAAGACGAGTTCCTCGCAAGAATCAAAAGGTGAACGTGAAGGATAAGAAAAGTCGTGGCGATGACGGTCGTTTCTCCGACGACGGTTCTTTGGGTTCGAAACACGCAGCACGGACGGGACCAAAACGAGGAGAAACGACGCCCGATATTCCGGCGTCGGTCGTACAACAGCGACGTCAAACGACACTCGCAGCCCCGATAAGGTGAACAACACGTTGTTGGCGGTAAAGCCGGTTGAGGTTGGTCAACGGTTCATCGATTCATCACTACCAGATGTCGAAATCAGCGTCTAAAAACGAACGAGACACTCTGTTTGAGCTAAGCGATCCAACGGAAATGTTACAAAAAGTCGAATAAAATAAGTTCGTAAATGATAATCGGCAATAAGCGGACGATAACCGATTCGAAAACCGAACGCGAAGACGTTCCGAAAAAAGAATATTTAAAAATTGACGCGGCGTTAACCGCTCAATGTTACACTGTTCGTGTAATGGCGACGAATGGCAATAAACCCGGAGTGCCACGAAAAATGCTTAGCGAGTGATACGCGGAGAAAGGTGGGGCGGCAAGTCCATGGGCGTAGCGTACACGTAAGCGCTGCTTACGTTTCGAAAAAAATGAAAAAAGAAGACGTTTCTATGGGCGAATTAAAGTCTCGCTAAATAATTAATTAAATCGCGTTCGTCACCACCACCGTTCGATTAGCGTGTTTTTTTCTGGTCGCAACCAGCGGCGTACTAACGCGGAGGGAGGGGAGGGGGGTTCGTAAATTTTTATGAAAAATTAATTACTCACCGGACGTATATTTTTAGCCGATAATAACGAAAAACTAAAATATTTCCAAACTTCGTTACACGTTATAACGTAACGTTAAAAACGAATAGTCCATATTAAAGTTTATAACGCGTCCCGTTTCGTTAGGGTCGTCCGATTTATTTATTTTTAAAAATTAACCCCCCCCCCCCGGGAATTTAGGTCTAAGTACGCCATTGCGCGCGACATGTTCGACAGTTACGGCTGACACAAGACGCCGTTGTGCAGCCACCGTCGCCGATAATGTTCGGCGGTTTATTATCATCGAGTAAGACGTTTTGAAACTGCTAACCCGAACTTGTTGACGTAGTATAGGCGGAATGTCGCGGCAGAGAGCGCATCGTATCGCGTAGTTTGTAAGCATTTTTCACAACGCGTACGCAAAAAACCGTTTAGTTCGCCATCCGATTGGCGGCCTGTGCCACTTACGTTCACTGCGTCTACGCGTTTTAAACGGCCTAAAACAACGGCACGACCTTCTTCGTTTTTCGATATTCGAAAACATGTACCGCGCAGCGCGAGCTCTTCGAATAATAACGATCGTATCTATTGGCAAAATTACTATTAATATCGTTCGGGCCGAATATTCTTATCGGGAAACAAAATATTTTAAATAAAGGAGGACCCGCGCCGACACTTGAGATTTTTGGAAATCGTAATCGTGGTAATATTTTCCGCGAGTTATTTTGGCGTCGCCCGCACTTTGATCGTCATTATCGGAGGACGACGACGACGACGACATTATTAGTAACGACAACGTTGCAAGAATTGAGTCGTTCCAGTGTATCGTATCCCCGCTGTGATCGGTCGTTGCGAGTCGCGAATAAATACAAACATCGGTGACGAACCTACTTTCGTTTTATTCTTTTTCTCGAAAATACTCCCACGAAATGTAAAAATAATTTTCGTCGTTTATTCCCGTAATAATACAAATAAACGGTCGCCGAAAACCCCGAAAATTTTATCGTTGGTCGTGTGTTTTGTTTTTACACACGAATCGAATATTTGGTCGAAATCGAAACATAATTTGAAACGTCGTCACGAAATAATCTGTTATATCCGTAATCACTTTAAACACATTTGGCAATATTAGGATAGAACCGTGTGTCGGTGAAGCGTGTAAAAAAAATATATCGAAAGACATCACGAGATTGTCGGACATAATTGGCGCGTCTTATTTATTGACGCCATATATGGCGAAACGAGAACGTTAATTAATACATTTAACGGGCACGATTGATCCAAAATTATGTGGGCCTCTTTCGACATCCACCGTGACTCTCTGGAGACATACGAAACGATCTCGTTCGACCGATTATATTAATGAAAACTATTAAAAAAACGAAATCGAATATTAGGATTTCGTTTCTATAATCACCGACGAAATTACAGAAAGTGTATATATATATATGTACATATTATGCCCACGTCTCGATTATCTACGATTTAACGATATGAATGAAGAAAGATTTTCGGGATTTTTAAATGTCAGGGACGGACGTGGTCATCATCATCCGGTGTTCTGCCCGACTGGCTGGTGGTCGTCTACCGACGGACAGACACTGAACGAGCGTAATGTTTGTCTTTTACGGCGGCGTTGTCAGGTCAGAAAATTGCCACGTATCGGCCGTATTAATAAAATGTCGTCGAAATCGCTACACGTTAATCGTAATAATCGTAGCTCATTGGGTTCGATTCTTGGGTTAACGTTATTACTACGGGATTGAGTGTGACAACGCGAGTACTACGGGCGTGTGCGTGAATGATGTGGGTGATGGAGTCAATTGGAGGTCGAGGTCCAAGGTGGCCGACCCCAAATAGCTGGGAGAATAAGGCGAGGTAGAAGAAGCCATGGACACGTGTTCGTTTTATTCGTGCCCGGCCGTTAGCCCGGCGTACATTTTTTATATAGCCGCGTAATTATTCGATATCTGTGGACGTCGTTACAAAACAAATAGCCTGTTACGCTTTACGTATAAATACGTTTATCTATATAAATCATATACGGATAATATAATAATAATATATATCTATCGTGATATCGCGATAGATTCTGTGGAAGACGAGACAGTTGTCTGTCCCCCGTGAGGACGTGGTCATCATCATCCGGTGTTCTGCCCGACTTGCTGGTGGTCGTCTACCGACGGACAGACATTGAACGAGCGTAATGTTTGTCTATTACGGCGGCGTTGTCCGGTCAGATAATTGCCACGTATCGGCCGTATTAATAAAAAGTCATCGAGAACGGCGTGTTTTGTATTCGCAGTTGTTTATACGTTGATCGTAATAATTGTAGTTCATTGGGTTCGATTTTTTTCGATAGGTTAACGTTATGCGAATCACGCGAATGTCACAACGTGAGTACTGCGGGTGTGTGCGTGAATGATGTGGGAGATGGAGTCAAGTGGAGGTCGAGGACCAAGGTGGTCGACCCCAAATAGCTGGGAGAATAAGGCGAGGTAGAAGAAGCCATGGACACGTGTTCGTTTCATTCGTGCCCGCCCGTTAGCGCGATATACTTTTTTTATATAGCCGCGTAATTATCGTAAAATCTTTTTTATATAAACGGAACGCGTTAATTCTGTGGCTATCGCGCAATTGCTACTATTTGCCTGTATTTCGTGCGCTGTATACGATTATTATTATCGATATTTTATTAAAACACGGTCGGTATTCCGAGAAATTCGAGCGTCGTTCTAACATAAAATATCGTCTTTAAATACGTTATTATCGACAATTACGTGGACATATATTGTTACGGTATTAGTTCATACGGTTACGATATCTGTGGACGTCGTTACAAAACAGTCTGTTACGCTTTACGTATAAATACGTTTATCTATATAACTAGATATAGATAATATAATAATACATACGATATTACAACTTTTGTGATATCGTAATAGATTATTGAGACCGTTTGTGCTGTTACGCGTAATATTTCGTAAGATTATTTAAAACTCGCCCCGTGAACGAATTTTCGAAATCGGCGACAGTCGTAAAGTCCGAAATTCGGCGTAATGTTCGATTGGCTAATTTTATAGGCATACAGCGGTCTAATTCGTCGTGACTCGGTAATTACGGGACGTTTGTGTAACGCCGGTGTGATTAGCGTGGACAAAAGCGTGAAGACATGGCGGCCATTAACGGCGGGCGTATGGTTCTCTGACGATTATTGATTTATTCGTTGAATGATTAATCACGGAGATCGCAAAGTGAACCCGTGTATCGGTTTGTGCCCACTGCGCATAAAAAACAGTTGCGGCATCGACGACGACGGTGCGTGAAAAACAAACGAGGCGTCGTCGGCCATTATGGGAAGGAAATTGCACGAGGAATGGTGATAGCCGGTCGTGTCGTCGTTGTCACGCGCCAAAAAAAGGATATTATTCGACGACATTTTACGCAATATTAAAGGCTTTATGAAACGAAACGTGTTGTTATAGTAGTTGGCAATGTCAAATTTGTGTTAAACATGTGTCCAGCGGTTCGGACGAACAGGAAGGTTTACTTCGACTTGCGACGACCGAAAGTTTTTCATCTGTCGACATCTGTATATTCTTACTTAATTGTTGTAAGAATAACAAATGACGTATAGTTTGCGGTCTAATGATATTAAATAATCGATAATACGCGAATATTTATAGTAACCACTAACGTGGTAGGAAAACCGCAAAAGTTGTGCGTCAATAATCGGCCGCGTTATTATTTATATACGTTAACTATATTATTATTACAATCCGACCAATCGTTACGGATTTAATTGTGCGCCGCACAATGACATAGTTTACGTAAATATACAGTGACGTGTTTAAAAACATTTTTGGGGAGGGAAGTTCCGAGTTTTTTAAAAACGTAATCGAATTAATTTTATTGTTTTGTACATTTAATAAGAGTAAGGATTTCGGGGAACAACCGATAAGAATATAATTAATACTTACCGTGTACAATTATCTTAAACGTCGGACTATTATAAAATAATTGTAATATTTAATTTAAAAATATATCTCGCGACTGTTATAATTTATAAGAATTCGTTAATAAGAAACCGATAAAAAATTAATTTATAAGAAACAAGAAAATTATCGCTTATAAATCGGCGTTAGGTTTAGCGTAATATAAATGTTTAGTATACTGGCGTAGAAAATGTATAGCATTTATGAGGAGCCCTTTGTATTTTAATATATTTTCGTACTGGAATTTTGTAATTATAAATGTTCCAATTATTTTAGGTCGTATAAAGTAATTAGTAAATTTTTTTTGATCCCGGGGGCGTGATCGAGACTCGATCTTGATCACTTTTCCCTTTAAATACCCTACCACACACACACACACACACACACACACACACACACACAACGTTAATTGAATCGCCCTTAATTTTAATAATTATAGCGTGTTACATATGGTTGGTATATAGATATAGATTTGATAGCTGATCGTGTTTCTCGATTGTGGTGTGTCGCTGGAGACGTGGTGATATGATTTTTTTATTCCACGGCGATCACCGAAACTACGATAAGTTAAGATACAAAAGACCGGATCGCGTCCCAACCGTCGACATACGAGGAGACGATACTGACGGTACAACAATAGTGACAACGACGACAACAATAGCAACAAGAACACAACATAATACCAGGTTCGAGAATTCTTCGTAACGTAAATATTACCTATCGTTTAATTTTTTGAATACATTCATATTCGACATTTTGCGCGAACGTACGTTCGATTTAAATTAATTTAGCGACACCGTTACGTAGATATCGATAAATAATACATTTCGTTTCTCTTTTCGTATTGTTCTCTCATTTCGTTTTTAAGAACCGCGTACATTTCCAGCCCGACAAATCTAGGGTTTACGGCAATTCGTGTCACGTTGCTCCGACTGTAAAGTGATTGCGAACGAGACGTCTCATAAAACATTACAAAATACGTTTGTTCAATAGATAAGTGGTATAATATGTGACCACGAGTGATGCAGAGTGCTATCAATTATCGATAGAATCGTAATGGTACGACCAATTTGATAATTTAATATTAAACTCATCGTGACCCACGATGATACGAAAAATGTGAGGAATATTCAAAAGTTTTAGGTCAGTTTCTTTTACGCTATGAATATTTTAATAGTGCAGTATTGATTACGGAAGATGTCCTCCATAAACCTCGGAATAGAATTAAATTATTTACAAAAATCGATATATCGTATAGATATTAATAAATAACGCGAAGGTATTTATGCAACTTTTTTCGAATCGTTTTTACGTTAGACACGTATGTATTCCTTTTGTTCAGGTATACTTTATTGTGATTATTTATAAAAATTCAAACAATAAATACCGGAAAAGGGCAAAATTAATGATTAAATTATCCGAAATCTCGATAAAATAATTAACGAAATTGGATTATAACTAGATATAATTAAAAATTGTATTAACTTATGACATAAATTTGGGCGATCTAAAATAATAAGTCGAGAGTAATTTTAATCACTTTACGACACTTTCGTTACGTATAATCAGTTACTTAGGTGGTTGATGGCTAATATTGGGAATCGAAAAACAATAGTATTAAGTGCAATATTATAAGATGTTTAATATCGGACTTTCTAACGCTCATTATCTGACCTAATAGTCAATCGCTACACGTATGCGGGAATCGACTAATCTGATATCCGCGAAAGATATTATTAACGATTTCAAAAGTCCCAAAATTAATCGCGGGCGTAATTTACCTTTAGCCGAAAGAAAAAATTATAACGTATTGTAATTATTTTTTAAAATCCAAACTTCAATAACTATTATAATTATTAACGCGTATTTAATATAAATAATAAAAATATCGCGAGTTATTTCAATAGTATTCTAATGAAATGTACATATTATCAATGTAGATATACTTATTATTATAAACATAATCACTTTCATCTATATCGCCTACTCGGAATAATCTTTATGTCAAATGTTATGGAATATAACCTTTAGTTCCATATAAAATATGCCTAACCACACATATAACATATATATGTAATAAATCCGAAAAGGTATTTTAATATCTAATAATTATTCAAATAACTGTATTATGTAATTGAATATATAAGGGCCAGTGACGTCCTTTGGGCGTCAGTAGAAGGTGTTTAACTCCGAGAGCAGAAAATGCTGCTCAGCTTCAATCGTAGAAAGTGTTCACTGCCAACAGCACAAAGTGCTCCACGGCGACGGCAGAAAGCAGCTGAATATTAATGGCGGGAAGTAACCGCCGCGTTCCCAATACGTAACGTCACTTCATAATTTAGGATTTTTCTGTTATAACGGATAGGCGTCAGTGATCTTTTATATTTATCATTTATCTTTATCTTTTATATTTATTTTTATCTTTAATATTTTTGCCGGTAATTCAAAGTATATAACGCTTACAGAAATTGTACTAAAAATTCGATATTATGTGTGATATATTTCGAATAATATACTTAGTAATAAATATAGCGTATAAAAACCCTTAGGATTTTAGTTTTATTAAAAAAAAAACAATGTTAGATATAGAAAAATACGTTATAATTTATTATACACGTATAAACGAGAAAAAAAATCGATAACATAATTTGTTCGTATATATATATTAAAACAGGGTGTTTCAAAATGAGCTGTTTTCAAAAAAGAAAAATTATATTTATTGTAAAACTAGATTTAGTAGGTTAGGATAAGCTTAACAAGTTAGTGGATTACATAAAGTTTTAGTTACAATGTTTACAAATACTTAATGTCACTCACTTTATTTGTACGATACACATCTAAGCCATAATGAAACTCCTCATTAACCCGTTGAAGCATGTCGGCTTAAATGAAGTTGATGTAATCAATGCGATTTTTCAATTCGTCAATATCATTTGGAAGGAAAAATACATAAACGGTGTTTTTTTTAATGGTAATACTAAAGAAAAAAATCACAAATCGTAAGGTCCGGTGAACGGAACGGTGAAGGACAAAATGAAACGTCATCAAAGCGACCGATCCATCGCTGGGGTAGCTTACCATTGAAAAAATTGCAGACTTCTAGAGACTAATGTGGTGATGCCCTATATTGTAAGATGAAATCATCTGAATTGTGGGAATAGCCAACTCTTATTCGTTTGTTGGTACGAAGTTCCTGTTACTATGTTCCCGTCAAAGAAAAATGATCCGCACACTTTCTTTCAGGAAACGGCTCAGAAAACGTTAAGTTTGGGCAAATCCCTTTCATGTTCGACAACATCCCGTGAATTTTCTAATCTCCAAATTCGCTCATTGTGAGAATTCGCTATCCCATTCGTATAAATGTGGCTTTGTCGTTGAATGTGACACAATAAGAAAACTGTGTTTTTTCTCTTCACCCGTCTCAAGAACAAATGTATAAAAAATCAGTCTTCTTTGCATATCGCTGTTATAGAGAGCCTACAGCAACCGAATTCTGTACGGTTTAAATGTCAGACGTCACCTCGAAAAACGCCATATTGTTGTTTGTGGAATAACAAGTTTTTTGGACGCACGACGAACCGATTTCTGCGGACTTCTTACGAAATGTTGCCGAATTTGTTCGACATTTTCATCCCAAGTTCTAGGTTGACCAGATGACTTCCTTTACATAAACAACCGGTTTTTTGGAAGGTTTTAGGCCATCTTTGAATGATTTAAGCAATTGGAGGTTCAACATATGGACAATCACTACTTGAATCCCATTCGTCTAAAGGCGCATTTTACCGCAACTTATCAGCAATCGACGAAAACTCGATAACCCTACGTTTCAGATGGTCCTTGTTTCGTTTATTACAATCTAAAGGTTCAAGGTTTATCGCCTACTAAAATCGGACAACTCATTTTGGAACACTATGTATCGTCGAATAGTTTAAGTACCATCAACAGTGGTTTCCTTCATCGAGCGAAATGGTGTCATTAGTATTCGGTCACATACGCTGATTGTTTGCGGTATTGCGGGCGATGTGAAGTATAATATAAATGGAAAAACTAAGGAACATAAACCGCTGGTTTGTTCTAAGATGTTTATGTTAATAGGTTTTTTACAGACGAAAAAAGTAGTTTTACAACTAACTGGAAACACTATATGTTACGATACTGTGGAACGCGGTTGAAAATATTATGCCGGGAGGCCTTCATGCAAAACACGTTAAGGGACCACATTTCAATCACTTTGATTAAATTCCAAGGTCTCAATGGAAATTCAAACTTAAACGAAGTCTGACTGTTATCGTTTGCAACATCAAAGGATATGACATGAAGCGCATGTTTCCTATACAAAAAAACAAAAAAACATAAACATGCAATAATAAACCAGATAAATCATATCGTGACGGTATAGTCCAAAAGAGAACGCTGTATAACACATGTCAACAGCCGTAGACAAGTTGGTGGGATTTCTTAAAACAGGTCAACATATATCTGAGATTGTCAATAAAGAGGAGAACAAAGTAAATAAAAGACTCCAAAGGACCCACATAAATAAATACTTCGAAGTAGTAGAAAAATGGTATAAGTAATAGATGTAAATTAGTAATTTCGGGACGGGTCACAGCTAAAATGAAATAGATCCAAAATTGTAACGAGGCGAACAGTAAAGCTAAACGTTAAAACGCGAGAATTAGCTATATTCTTACACAGTGTCACAGACGCCCGTATGAACCACAGTTTATATTTTAATTAACCGTCGTTCCGAAATATCGTTTGTTTTTTAAATACGGCCGAATGAACGAATTTGTGAATCTATTCGGTAGATTGGACACCTAATCAAATGTTTAAATAAACGTAGGCGTTGTTTAAACAATAGATAACGAAAAATTGTTCACCGAAATATTAATTTCGTTACACGAGTATTCACGACCGACAGGTAGCGACAATAGTACAAAATATACTATGTTATTATTTTACTTTTGACCTATTGAATATATTATTTTTAAATATATAATCAATGTTAGTATATACCTCACGCAAAGTCACATTACAATTGACGAGCCAGCAGTTCAGTTTTCAATTGTTTTCTATCCAGACTTATATCCTTATTGAATAACTTTAAAAACTATTATTAAGAAATTTTCGACTATATATATATATATATATATATATATATATATAATTTAAATATTTAATATAAATCGACGGATATCTTTTTAAAAGGTGAGTAAAAACAATTAAATCCATAAAATACGTTAACGGATCAAAATAAATCCAACGATAATGTACAAAGGCGTATGTAGTATAGTAAATAATACAAGTTAAACTAATTATACAATAATACATAGATCTTTTGTAAAAATATTTAAAATATTACATACATACATTTCAACTACCAAATAAATATCCTCAAAATATATTTGTAAAACACTAATTAAAAAAGAATAATCGAAATACTTTTAATCAACTATGTTACAACATGATAGGCGTATGTATAATTATTGTATTCACAGTAAATACCAATAATCGTTTTTACATTTTTAACAATAAGCTAATTATTAATAATAAAAGAAAAATATTTTTTACCGATTGTACATCGGTTTTCTATGTATGAAATAGCGGAACTCAAATTTGGCATTCTTAATTGTTCAGAAGTTTAAAATATTAAATGTTTCTACATCTAATTCATACTCAGTAGCTAACTAAAAACACTAATAAATAAACACGTCTCATAACACACAAATTTTGATTTGCTTTAGATTTAGATTTGAATTAAATATTTCAAACACGATTCGATCAATTTAACTTTGAATACTATATAGTTTTTGTTAAACAACTTCATTTCCCACTACACGTTTACCTGTTTACACTATATAATGAGTGTTGATAGTGACAACAACTTTCAACACAAACGGTTATCATTACATTTTTACAAACGACAATAACAATAATAATATAAAGTTAATTTATTGCAGAGTACACGGATAATAATATGAAAAATATAGACCAGTTTAAAGACGAAGATTTCGGCATTAACTTAAAATTAATGAAACGAAGTGGATTCCTAAATATATTCAATCCAAACTATAAAACCTTTTTTAATCGAAATGTTTACTACCTACCGTTTGTTGTACTCAACATAATCATACAGTGTTTGGTATTAATGGGAACATACGGTTATGTCATTGATACTGATTACATTATAAGTGATGTCGAAATTGTTATATATATGAATGTACTTTTTCAAAATTACCTCAGTTTAATGAAGTTAATAATTTTTTTGTACAAAAGCAACGAAGCTTGAGAAGTATTGTTTGACGTATCTCGATTGAATGTATTTAAAAGCAACCGTTGTTGCAAATATTTAAAAATTATGTTTGATTGTCGGGAATGGATTATAAAAATTACTAATATATATTTCGGTTTTGTATGTATGGTATGCCAGCAATGGTTATTATATCCACTTGTGGTCAATTTTTTCACGGCGAATGAAACCAAGAATGATCACTACCATCTGAATATTTTAAATTTTCGGTTTCCAATAACAATGGACACTTACAATCAATATTATAGTATATTTTACGCAATAGATTCAGTCGTATTAGTAACTATAGTGTTTGTAATATTATACTCCGATATGTATGTGATGTCTCTCAGTCTTATAATAATATCTCACTACAAAGTACTTAATCGAGCGTTTGAAAACATTGGACACGATTTAGATACACAAATGGATGGTAAGAATTTATAAAATATCGTAAAGTATTATTTAAAAGTATTAACCAATTCTGGTGTGGTGAATAGAGTATATTTAATTTTTGATTTCCGAATAATTGTTGCAGTAAGTGTACGGCCATTTTACGCTGGTTTTATGTAATTTCGTCTATTAAGTTTTTGATATCAAAATTAGATGTAAGAGTATTTGTTTCTGTTTTGGAATTACTCACTGAGCCGGGATAGTTGATTAATGATATTCTGCGTGTTCTGATTGGATGAGAGATGAGTGGCTATCACAGTAGTTCTTGTTTATCATGCGATGAAACTAAATAAAACGTGACTAAACAATATTAGGAAAACTTCTTCTTGGCTTAATATTCAGAAAAATTTGTAGAAAAAATGTTTTCTAAATGAAATGTAAATCGAATTTATGACATTTAACGAAGAATTTTCGTTATTTAAGAATTACAATTTTTTTGTAGAAATAATAATTTTACCAATGATATAGCCATTACATAATTATGATAATGTTTTTGATATCAAAAATTGATGTATGAATAATCGTTTCTGTTTCGTTATTAACCACTCAGCCAGGATTGCTGATTAATAATATTCTGAGTCTTCCAATTGCACGAGAGATATGTGAGCTCTTACAGTGGGTTTTGTTTATCATATGATAGAAATAGACAAAAAGTGGCTAAAGAGTAATAGGAAAACTTCTTTGTTTAATATTCTGAAAAATTTTAAGAAAAGATGTTTTCTAAGTGAAATGTAAATTTAATTTACGAAATTTATTAAAGAATTTTTGTTATTGAAGTATTAAA
>JAIPRN010004850.1:0-13044 GCA_025469175.1 Geopemphigus sp. TES_GeoC_2020
GGGGGGGGGGGGGGGGGGGGGGGGCGGCGGAAGGTTGCTCGGGACGGGAAATAAAACGACGACGCGCGGAGTTAAAAAACCACAATTCCTCGCGGACAGACGCGCTGGGAATATCCGCGACGCCGCTCGTATATACTTCGGGACGACGACACGGCCCGCGGTGGACGGGCCTACACGGTTTACGACTTCCCGTCCACCGGATAAGTCTCGGCCATTTGTTACGCGGCGTCTCCCCCGGGGAATCAAGGTGGGAGGTCGCGTTGGTTTTTCTTTTTTCCCGTCTTTTTCGGTTTCTCCTTTCCCCGTCCACCGCGCTCCTCTTTCGCCACTCTCCTCCACCGCCCGCGCACCATTGCCCACCCCCATCCTCCGCCGCCCGCATTTTCCGCGTCGTTCGTTAAAATAAAATACATATATATATATATATATATGTATACGCGGAATAGAGAAAACCGATATCCCGAGATCATTCGTCTTGCGTCCCACCAGCCCGCCGGCGTTCGCGCCCGTACGGATAAGTCGTCGCGCGAACGTCTATCCGTTCCGGCGAGTGTATTATTATTATTATAATACGGCGCGCGCGCGCGAGTAGAAAATAACCCGCGAACCTTCCACGTACGTACGATTATTGGGGCGTTTCGTCTATGTCGCCGGCGAATCGAACGCGCGCGCCCAAAACGATTTTACGCATACGGCGCGATTCGGTTGTTCGCATAACGCCCAGACAAACATAGGTGGCCGCCGTTACACCGAACGACGTATCCGACCAAGTGTGCGAAATGTATAAGCGCGACCCTATACGGAGCGACCCGAAAATCTCGGAACGTCGCTCCGTTGTCGTCGTGATTACTCGGCATCTGGAACGTTTCGTCCGAGTAAAGAACGTAGCCGCCGTAAAAAACTCACCCCATTGTGACGTCGAACGATCGTAACGCTAGCGTTTTTTGGCAACACCGGTTCGGATGCGATTCGCTCCGTCGGTCCCATCGTGGTCCGAGAACGATTGAACCGTATTGAGGTCCGTACACGATGGGACGTCGAAAACGCGCGCGGCGAATTTCGAGACGTGAACATGGCCGGCGACGCGTTTAGGAAATTCGTAATTTTAGAAAATGTAAACAGTTTTTCGTTTCGACGTAAACACTGCAGAGTTTACAAATACGACGCACGTGGAACCGTTTAGGGACCGTCGCCCAAACGGAGATATTACTCTAGCGATTTACTCTTCCGTTTACGTTCGCTACTAGCGAAAGAACTTTCCTCGAACCGAAAAACGCGACGAAAACAAAACGTCACCGTCCATCGTGTTTCGTGGACACCTCGCGTGTTCTCAATCGAACGGTATGCCGCCAAGCGACCAGAACGTTGTTATTAGCCCTGTGGTGGGGACGCATTATCGCGGGCCATTCGTCGTAAATTGTTGATAGTAATTTGGAGGTAAATATCGGGTAACGGGTCACTAGTTCTACTTTCATATTAGGTGTTTCTAACGAATCGCGATATTTTTAGAACCTATTTTTCCCGGTTATTCGATTAGTTGTTTACGACGGTGCGCCAAACGTCCATTTACGTTCCGCGAATATCGTTAATTTTATCAGCTGTTTACCGAAGTGTACGGTTGCGCGTTCCGTGATTATCGTTTATGGGCGCGTTATTTCGTTGGAACCAGGTTTCGGAAGCAGTGAGAACAGTTATGGAAATGAGAGGAAGAAAAAAAAGACGAGGAAGACCAATGAAGAAGTGGTTGAACGGGATTGAGTGTGATATGAGGACTGTTGGACTGTTTGACGCGTGAATGATGTGAGTCAAGTGGAAGTTGAGGACCAAGGTGGCCGACTTCACCAAATAGGTGGGAGAATAAGGCGAGGAAGAAGAAGATTTCGTTAGAACAAGGTGTACGGTAAAATAATATCGAAAATTCAATTTCTACTTGGTCGACTGACGACGATTTGGTCTACAGCGGGTCTGACGATAGTTCGTTTGATAATGTTTCACATAGTAGTCATTAATTCAGACACAAAACAACGAATTGATTCATCAAGTGACGAGAAGGGTTCGAATCTGTAAGTAATGGATTTTTCTTTGGAAAAGATGGTACCATGTTTCCTGTAGCTGTCACGTCACCAACTCGTAGCTATAATTGTAACGCGTTTGCCCGGTACCGAAAAACGCAAACGCTAAAACTCCGCTCGAATGTTTCGATATCTTATTCGATGATACTATAGTAAAAATGACGACTGCGAATGTTTATGTCGACGAAATAAAAAATAATTTTACACGCCAAAGAGATTCCGAAAAAAACGCCGACCGGATAGAAATAAGAGCGCTTGTCCGGAATACTTTTACTCGGTCGAGGTCTCAAACGTGGTGGGCACAAAACACCTTAGATCTCTGGAATACTTCGGGCATCGGTATAGAAATAATCTATTTAACAACGAGCTACGAACGGTATCCGTTTTCGACAAGACGTGTTCGGTTTGACGGCGTTCGTGACAAAACTCGAAGAAAAGACATCGACAAGTTAGTTTCATAGGTTATAATCGATATTTTATTAATTATAAGCGCGGCGATGATTATTATTATTATTATAAAGCCTATTTCGCGTATTTTATAAAACGAAAATAAAATAAATATCATTGACCGGCGCCCTATAGTGCGATGTCAAGAAATATGGCGCGCGCCTATTGCGGAGTCGATTTCGCCTCGGACGAAACAGATGACGCGACGTCCATTCGAAACTACGAGCTTACGTTATTATTTTTAAATATCTCGCGAATAAAAGCGTTATTTAACATTTTATTACGTATATTCGAATAAACGCGTTACCGACCCTCTAATCCGCCGTTCGTGATTGTAATATTAGAACCTCGTTCGGAACGGCGGACTTTCAAACGAGTAGTAAATGACCGTAGCACGTAACGCGCGTGCGTCGTACGAGTAGTACCTATACGAGGGTGGTGAGAATTTTTCGGACGGACCGTCGAGTTGAGAAACGAAAATCAACAGACCGTTTAGCCGTAAAAAGACGTAACGTTTCGTCGGACCAAAGGCGCGACGAATTAAAAACACCACGCGTGTAACGGTAACGCGTCGAGTGAGCCGAAATATTCGAAAACCGATCGCGTTTGAACGGTTCCTAAAACGACAACTTCAAAATAATCGTACGGCCCGTACGCGATTCGCCGAACGCTCCTCGTTGTCGGCGTTTCGTTAATTTTTACAGTAGAACACGTCGGGGGAGGGGACAACCGCGATTTGTAAAAATTACGTCTCGTACCACGTAAACGGGGTATCGGAAACGTTTTTTCTTTACGTACCATTTGTAGACATTAAAGGCTGGCCGAAAATGTTCGGTACCCTACGTTTCCTAGGGCGTTTTCTTCTTTTACGCGGTCGGTCTTGTTGTTTTTCGATAACCGTGGTCGCGGAACTATAATCTGGTCCGAGTCTAAACCGGGGATACGGGCCGAGCAGGCGCGCCGGGGTAAGGCGAACAATAGCGCGCCGCCGGGCGGGCGAACGGCGGAGAAACGACGCGAATAATACGCGAACGTCGGAAACGGGCCGCCCCGAGGAGGCGACGACGGCTGTAAAAGGCGCGGGCGCGCGCCTGTTACGAACGTTTCGGCGGGGTTCGTTTCCCGACGAAATCGAATATATTGCCCGTTATGTTTTTCGTATTCGCGACACGAGCCGATTTATACGGCGTGACGCCGTATCGTAAATGGCCGCGATCGGGTAAACGTGCGTGTTACGACGTGTATACGCCGCGTTTAACGACTCGGTATAAAGAGAATGCGGGCACGGGACCGTCGTACGCGACGGGTGTACGGCGACGGATGTCTTGAACACACCGAATCGAACGTATTCGCGTGTGGTGACAGGCTATGGCGCGGGGTGGTTGGAAAACGATTTCTAGCCAGACGAATAAGACGTAACGGGGCGGCGGTAACGCGTAAAATTACCTCTATCGGTAATAATAATACACTGTACGCGCGCCTATCTGGTTTCGAACATTCGATTCCGTGTCTAGTTTCCCGTTCGGTTTATAATCGTACGCGGAGTTTCCGGGTATTCACGGTTCCCGTACGAGTCCGGAGAAAATTCGACCCGGGATCGGGTCGCGGCGTTCGGTGTTCGGATTATCTTCGGTTGTGAAACCGCGGACCGAGGATCGACCGGAGCGGAAAATCGGATCGACGGCAGAGTGGGTCCGTGGGAAACGCGACGGTAGGTAATTGCCGGGAACGTTTGAATACGAACGCGTTTAGAAACGTCGAAAAAAGCGTTTTTACAACGCCCCCCTTTTTCAACGTGTCTTTTCGTTTTATATCGTAACGCTTTCGGAGCGTATAAACACGTCGTCGACCCATCATCGAGCCCGCACGGGGAACATGGTCTACCAAAACACCGAATAACCATTAGCGGCCAGGGACGGTACGGGGCGCGCGGGCCAAAGTATTCGAAACGACAGTGGCGGTAAATTGCTTCAGACTCCGGTCCGGCCTATTAAATCGGCGACGGTTTTAATATTTAACCGTTCTCCCCGCCGCTCTTCACCTATACGCACGCACGCACGCACGCACGCGCAAAGCCGCGTCGTAAGTCGCGCGCAGTCGACTTTTAGTACTCGACGGGCCGTTGTGGGGCGAGCGCGAAAAACGGTTTACGCGCGTCCGCGAATTGCTCGAGAATACCACCGTCGCCGCCATTAAACATTCCGATATCCCGAATTCCGAAGCCGCTTCGTCGTTACGACGCGGGGACCACCTTGTATAATATATCTGTGTGTGTGTGTGCGTGCGTACACGTATAAACAAGTCGGAAAGTCGCGGAGGGGTTAGATTTGTGTTTTTCGAGTCGCCCGACACCCCATATCGTGTCGACACTGCGACGTACGCGCGTATAATATATATATTCGTGCATAAACAACAATGGCGCGGGGCCCGGAGTTATTTTTCGGAGGGTAAATTACCGCGTAGCCGTAAAAACAAAGAGGCCGCCGGGCGAACAATACACGGAGCTGACTTCGGCCCGAACAAGCTAGACCCTCCGCGCCGTATTATACGTTTACTATTATAAATTCGCGCGGGTCGTACGTCGCCAACAGACGTATATATATATATTTCGTAGGCGACTGAAAACGGGGTAAATCCCGAGACAATTTTTCTACCGGCCGTCTACGCGTCGTTCGGCTGTTGAAAATTAAAGACCCCGAACAGACAGTGGCGTACTAGGGGATAAACAACCCTCCCCCTCCCCGAAAATGTTTAGGAAAAATTATATTTCTCACGAGGCGCGTATTTTTAATCGAAAACTAAAATATTTTTATAACGCGTTATAATAGAACGTGTTCGTTGAAAACGAATAATTTATTAAAGTTTATAACGTGCCGTCCTGTATCGTTAGGGTCGTCCGATTTATTTATTTAAAAATCAACCCTCTCCCCCACCATGATATTCGGGTCTAAGTACGCCACGGCGAACATATCTAGTAATCGTTCGACACAATATATTGTACCGCGGCGGCGCTCCCTGACGGACGGTTACAAGCGCCGTTTAGTATTCGATTGGCGCTTAGCGTAAAACGGTAATGTCGGAAATCTAACGGCGTGGTGGACGACAATTGGGTTAATTCGATTACGTTGGATAACGGCGATGAATGGAAATCGCGGATCTATTACGTAATCAGAGCACGTTCGGTGGTCGATTTCGACGATAAATACGTTAATCGCCGTAGTCTATCGTGCGTAGATAATAAATACGACCGTTTCGATTAATCTCGAGCCGTAAAAGTGTATCGTGTACACTTGCAGATGGACGTTCGCTCGTACGAAAAATAATAGTAATTATGGCGGAACGGAAAATGTCCGCAAGACGATTGGCAATAAACGTGTACGGGCGTCGGTGCGACGATTTGTGCGCACGGTTCGCGCCGTCGTCGTATTTGGTTAGTAAATAGCAGCTGTTCGCCGAATCGGCGCGCGGGTAATGGCCGGAAAATACGGCGATAGTAGCGATTCGCGTAAAACAAACACCCAATATTGGATCAATAGTCGTGTCGATCGTCCGTTTTGCAGCCCGCGACGCTCGTAACAAATCGATCGATGAACGGGCACAAGTACCGAATAAAGTGTCAGTTTTCTCTCCAAACGGTCCACCGTGGTCAGGCTCGCGCTTAGGAAAAATGCACGGAACAAGTAGGCAATATCGAAAGAACCGTTTCCGCTAAACGCGAACCGAAGGACATTTTACTAACGATACGCCGAACGAAACTCTACGGGGACCGTTCGCACGAATTGTTTTCGTACATTCGTCGACATCGGCGGCAATTGTACGCGCGGGGGGCGACCGAACGGTTTACGTTCGAATAATAACAATAATAGTCGCGGCTATTTCGGACGACGTTATTCGTAATGAAATCGGTATAGTCGGGATTATCGAATCCGGGAACGACGTGGTTGTTTTCGAGATTGTAACCGAGACCGTTTCTAAGTAGCGCCGGTTACCGGTAAACGAATTTCGTGTTATTCCGGGCGCGAGCTTCCGTCGACTTTCCGACAAACGGCTACGTATACGGATAAAATAATACGAAAATATTCGAAATACTTCGAAAATAGATCGTACGACCTACGCGAGAACCACGTCGCGTTTTACGGTAATTACGCCGCCGCGCGTTTTCGTATTTTCGTCCGGTCCGAGCGACTTTTTTTCCGGCGATTACGCCAACGAAATCCCCCCCTCCTCCGCACACACGCGGAATACAATCCGTTCGGGCGCTTGCCCAGCCACCGGTGTACCGGCGACGCGACAATTCGCCGTCTATCCGTCGTAAGAGCTAACAACTAACGGGAATCGTTTATGGGCCCGCACGGATTCCACACGCGCACATACATATATATATATATATATGTAATCGTTTCGGTAACGTTCCGACCTAAAGCCAAACGGTATCGGTAGACGAAAAAACTTGTCGCGTTATCGTTTTATTAGTCGTTTTATGCGCCGGTTAGACGGTACCCGAACACGAGTGTACGTACACGCTATCTTTTAACCGCGTCCGAACGTGATACGGTTTCGAATACGTCGACTACCGGTAAATAGGTCGAACGTCTTACCGCGACGGCGCTCGTATTGTTTCGATTCCCGCGCGCCGAACTTATTATACGCGTCTCGTAGTTTATTGACGCGATTAAAACGCGCTACCGGCGTCCTATACAAAAAGAAAAAACAATTCGTTCAACGAGACGCGATGTTTTCTCTATCGAACAAAACCCGCGATTCGACCGCGCACGCGAGGGGCTCTGCCGTTGACTATCCCAGAAAGTAGGGGCCGTTTCGTAAATGGGTCGAGTTAACGGGTACGTGTCCTGTGGTTTCAACCAAGGATCGCCGGTCGGACAAGGAGTTTTTGCGTAAAACGTCGCTTTGCATCGAGTTCGTGAACGGCGTCTTGAACGTCGATTTTCGGACGAAGCGAATTTTCGTCGGACGTATATAGGAGTTGTTCCCCGCCGCCATGACACAACCGGTGAGAGAGTGTGCGACTGCGATGGTACATCGTCGGATGCCGCGCGGCGGCCCTTGACGAACGAACGGGAGTAATTAACGCGCGCGCGCCGCGAACGAACCTATCCGCAGACCACTCCAAACGGCGCCGCCGTTACGCGCGACACTCGGGTAACCGTCGACCGGAAACCCTTTTGTCGATTCGAAACGAAACGCGCGCACGCTCGACGGTCTCTAATCCGATGACGGCCGCCGTGTACGTTTGCACGGAAATCGGGCGCCGACGTTCGTTACAATATTCGCGCGTTAAGACGGAACTCGGAGGCCAGACTATCGGGCCCGACTTTGACGACCGTTTCGTTCGCGAAATCGACGGAAAACAATGAAAACAACGCCGGAGGAGGGACTATCGGCAATTGTGTCGGCCCATTATCGCGTTTAATTACGTTGTATACGAGACTCGTATGATAACTGGCGTTTGAAACACGAACGCGTTTAAATACGACTGTTGTTTTCTTCGATTTGTCTCCTTCTAGCTCTTAATCCAACGATATTCAACCAGCCCGAAAAACGTATTTCGTCAAACCGTTTAAACATCGGCCTCTGTTCCGACTTTCTCATTCTGTAACCGCAATCGTCGACGGTGCCCGGGGTCCTTATAGACAGCGTACAACTTCATTTTTATTTCTTCGCGTTATTTCCCGTCGACAAACAGGAATCTTATTACCGACCGATATCGTTCGTTTTCCACAAGTACACATTTTCGAACTTGTTGATCGAATGAAAAAGTGTTTGCAATTGTATCGAACACGCGTTAAGTGAAAACTTCAAACGACAACGTCGAAATATTGTGTCAGTGACGCCGACTGTTGTTAACATCGGGTACTTATCGTGCAGTCCCTGTATATACGGATATATATATATAGGATTTCGGCGTTATCTCCGAAGGTAATCGACCGATTTCGACGATAGTTTACGTCGCCGGATTCGTCGGATCGCCCGTAGGTATTCTTATCTCGCACGCGGCCTTTGGACGAAAACGGAAAAACGCGAAACGTACCAAAATCACTCGTGACGACTATTGCCCGAAAATAGTCGCGATTATCCCTTTGCGGATAATTCGCGCGTAGTTCCAAACACGGTTCCGTCGCGACCGGGCCCGATAATCCAATAATAATCGTCATCTCTTTCGCCTTTATCCCATCTATTCGGGGTCGGCCACCTTCGTCCTAAACCTCCATTTGGCCCGATCTCCTACATTCTCCACGCGCACACCAGCAGTCCTCATATACTCCTCGATCGTATTCACCCACTTCTCCTTTGGTCTTCCTCTTGCTCTTCTTCCTTCAATATTCGTTTCCATAACAGTTCTTACTGCTTCTCTCCACAAAACATGCCCAAACCGTCTAAGTCTATTCTCTCTCATCTTATCTACTATAGACGCTCCTCCTACGTTTCCCCTTACGTATTCATTTCTTATCCTATCGTTCCTCGTCACCCCAATCATCCATCTAAGCATTCCCGTTTCCGCTACACTCATTCTCTGCTCTATTTTCTCGTTCCCTGTCCAACACTCTGAATCATATAACATACGCCGATCTCGTTACACGTTTATAAAACTTACCTTTCAGTCTCATTGGGATCCTCTTATCGCACAGCACTCCAGACGCTTCTCTCCACTTGATCCACGTAGTCCTATGTTTTACCTTCTCGTCCAACCCACCCCCCCACCACCGTTCTTTTGAAACAAACGACCCTAAATACTTGAAACTCTCAGCCTCACTTACCTCGTTCCCGTTTAGATAATGCAATAATAATAATATTCGTGATCCGTCGAACGGAGGGGAGTCGCCACATAGACCGAGCACGATTTGGTTGGCGTCGTCTGGTTAATGCAGCGGAATGGCGAAACGTGCAACGCCCCGACGTAACCGAGACGCTAGCTGCGGTTAAATAAAATCGTTCGGTGTGTAAAACCGACCGCGAAATATCGGTACGGATAATACCGGCTTGTGCGGAAATCGTCGGCGGTGTATTTCTAGAATTCGTCCGGACGAATAGAGCGAAGCGTATTATTACCGTAACGGCGTCGTAACGGATTTTGAGAAATCGTTTTCCTTTTCTGGAAGAGCGACGACTCCGCGGCGTTTATAATACGTAATTACCGACGGCCGATATTTTTTAGCCGTAGCGCGCGGCTAAATAACGGGAGGAGGGACCGCGATCCGAAAAAACCTCTTTCTCGAACATATCGCGCACGCCGTGACGCGCCGTCCTTTCGCGAACACTTACGATAACATTAATATTTACATAAACATACATCACTCGGAACTGCCGCATTTATGTCGTTTTCATTTTATTCGCCCGGGCGCGGTAATCGAACGACGCCGGCATATTGCGGCGCGACATAAATCGCATCCGTTTTTATTCGTTTTCGGGTCGTCCGTATTATACGTTTGTCGTTATTTCTATACGGACTCGGGTGTGGCGTGGTGGGGGGAGAAATATGCTTTCCGCGCGGAATACGTGCCGGGCGATATAAAACAGACGGCAACCTAACCCGGCCGCGGAACCGGCGCGATTATTTACGTCGATCGACGACTATTTCGTTGTCGTCGGTTTGGGTTAGAGGTCACCTGGACGGAAGGCGGATTTGCGCGGCCAAAAGGTGTTCGTATTCGTGTCCGCGCGTAATTCACGGCGACGTTTCGTAACGGTTCGTTCCGGCCCGAATAGTAACCAAACACTACTAAACGAACGTCCGCCGAGGTCCGTGAAACGACGCGTAAACGAGTCGCGTACCCGAAAAGTGACCCGTCGGGCGGCTGGGACACGAATACGCCCGTTCGCGACGTAAACGCGTCTACGGCACTGGGCCCGGGGAGAGAGCTACCCGGCCGGTGAACGTTCCCGACAATTTCCACTACCCCGCGGACACGTCGATCGCGCGTAAAACGGACACGAGAACGACTCGGCGTCGTACAGTACGCGCGTGTGTGCATATAGGAGACCGTTCGTCGGTTACGGCCAACTTCGGGCTTATCGGAGCGGCCCGTAATACGGCGTGAAATAGCGCCGGTGCCGCCGTGTGAGGTTAGGCGCGGGCAGATAACGGCGGCGAGCGAATGGCGTTTATCTCGTTCGTCGCGCTAACCGTCGAGCGCGACACCGACGCGTACACGTACGCGCTACACTCTAACCGCCCGTATATTTCAATTTAACTTTCCGTCCGCCGTGCCCGCCGCCGAACCGCGACGCGCGCGTCGTCCCGGCGCCAATTCCGCTCCGCTCTACCGGCCCGCCACGTGCACCCGCGCGGTCGAACACGCGGTAACGGTGCGGCTAATTCCTGTATTCGTATTAAACGACGGTAACCGACTACGGGCCCGCCGATTTGCCCGTCCGCCGTCGTACACACGCACGGCCGCCTCCGAAACAGATAAGAACTTTGGCGACGACGCGACAATAGAACGCGCGAGCGCGTGCGTATATATATATATATATATTATGTAGTGTACTACTCGCACGCTCGCTCGTCGTTGTCGCCATCCCTACGCCCCCTCCTGTCTAATTAAACGAACTCGACCCTCTCCACACACCCAACAGCAGCGTGGTGGTGACTTCGACTAGGTCTTCGCCGTCGCCACCTCCGGTTTCCTTATATATTCCGTCTAACCCTTTCCGCCGCGCACGCCATTCGACCGTCCCACTCGGCGCGTCGCCGCCATTAGCTTAATGTGACGTACACAGTGTCTCCCCTACACATACACAAATTACGTATATATTCGAGTAGGAGTATGTGTGTGTGTGTATAGATAATCGCGTCCGTGATAAATTGCGGACTGGCGCACGCTCTCGTTTCGCCGGAAACTAGTGCGTAAGAGGGCCCGGGCTAAGGGTTGTAGTCTCGTAGTAGTGTTTCCTCTATACTACACGTGTATATATATAAATGTACTCCTCGAGCGCCATCGCGTTCGTGTTGAAATACGCGACTTGGTCGTAAACGCACCCGTCGTGGCCGTTACATTTCGCGGGCGTACACTCGGGTACGTAAGGTGATTTCGCGCACGGGGAATTGTTACTATTACTTATTTACACCGCGGCGGTGTCGCGGGAGAATCGCTAATTGTCCGTTATCGGTTGGCGCGGACGCGTTATTATTCGAAACCCGAGACCAACGGGACGTTTATCGGAAAAAAGTAAACGTTCCGCCGCGAATAACCGATACGAACATCGATAAATTTCGGACCGTACGTCGTTTCCGACAAACCCGAACCGACGTAAACGGTCCGGCGCCTGTTTATATCGCGACGTTCTCACGCGACGGCCCGCCGTTATTTACTAATCGTAAAGTCGAAACGAAACTACGCGATATCTCTCGGGAACGATTACGCTATATCCGTTTTGTTTACCCCTTTGGATCGCGGACCCGAAGCGCGACCTGTTTAATCGCGTCCCCGTCGTTTATCGATCGACGGCAATCCGTTACGATACAATACGATCAATGGCGATACCCGAATACAACGGGCGACGAAACTATACGTTACAGCCGTCTGACTCGGCGAAGTGGTGCGACGCGTCGTTCGACAGACCGTTACGTAACACATTTACCGTTCCGCGATTCCGATCGGAAAGTTGTACGATACACCGTCACAACAACGTTCGCTACCAGAGATAAATATCGCGGGGGGCGCGTACAAAGTCGGCACCGTTCCGCGCGTACAATAAACACGTATTATACACCCCAAATTGCCGGCAATTTCACCCGACGACGATTAAACGAGCGACGCCGATTGTCGATCGGATCGATACTTAATCGAACCAATTTTAACCGCGTTTCGCCTACCGTGTTCGTAAAATACGAATTGATCCACCGTACGTACACGGCTATAGTTTATACGAATGAGAGTGAACGGCGGTAAGATCGATTTCGATATTTAAATCACGTTGTATAGGCAAATGTCGAAAACGAATTCCGTTCCCCTAAACGTGGTCGTATTCGAATACGGGATATATATACGGTTCAAACGACGAATACGCATTTCCGATTGGACCTCTCTCTACACTCGCGGATCGACTGCGCCTCAAGTATATTAAAATTTTCGAAATTTCTCGCGTATTTTTCACGCCGTGACCTATACCGTAGATACCGTATAATTGATAGCGCGTCTGAAACATTCGCCGTCGGATCGGAACCGACGAGACGATAAAAAGCGACAACCGATAGTCGTACACGATACGCCGTAATGGAACGAAACGGGTGAGCGCGTCGAGAATTTTTCGCGGGGGGGTGGGAATTCCCACGCGCCCGGGCGGGAACCGTCTAGCGGCGAGTGGACGGAAAAGTTTTCCGAGGGAACAATAACACCGTCGCGAATTATCTCTCTCCGCCCGTATTATACGCGTATAAACAAATAGAATTCCGTAATATATTTATAAGTACGTAATTCGAATACGCGTCGTTCTTCCGCCCCCCCCCCCCCCCCCCCCCCCCCCCCCCCCCCCCCCCCCCCCCCCCCCCCCCCCCCCCCCCCCC
>JAIPRN010004851.1:0-13038 GCA_025469175.1 Geopemphigus sp. TES_GeoC_2020
CCGATACAGTTTTGTGTTTTTTTTTTTTTTTTAATTTCCAAAAACGTAAACAAGCTCAACGTCGTGCGCGCGCCCGCCGTTCGACGAAACAAACGGGCGGAGTTATCTCTATACGGAAATTAATAATCGTGTACGCGCGTGTATTGTATTTAAAACGACATAATTATCGTCGATGAAGATCTATTATCGAGGGAAGGCATTATTATTATTATTATTATACATTCGAAACAATTACGTTGTACGAAGAGTGGCGTGGAGAAATAATAATACGGCGTATTATAAAAGACGCCCGGGGGGGGGTTGAGTGGTAGAGGACGAGCGGAAAGAAAGTAGAAAGCGCGGTGTTGTGTTATTACGGTATGTCCCCGAGCTCGGGTTGTTATAGATGTGATCCATCCGTTGTTGCGTCGGTGGCGGATACGAAAAAAAAAAGGAAAAAACGACCACGCGTATTTTCTCTCGTACAACGAAGTTTTATCGAGTCGATTAAATAAATGCCCGTGATTGTAACTTAGACGATCGCGCGTGTGTATGTATATACGTGTATACGTCGTGGACGGATGATGTCTCGAAAATGGACGCTCGCTTTAACGTATAATTCCTCACTAACGTCTTTTCCTCGTCCGCGGTAATAATTAGTTTTTGATTCTCGTCCTAATTACGGCGTTTGAGGGTACACGGTCCCAGAGCCGACGCGCGAGGTATATATATATGTAATGTATATGTTGTTGAGCTGATGAAAAACAAACATTGCATTTTTGTTCTGAGCCGATAGGCCGAAAGACGATTTATTGTAACTGCACTTTCGTCACAATGGTTCTTCCCCTCTTTCAGACCAGCTATTTGAGGCCCACCCGACGGCGGCCGGTCTCGTAACATTACTATAGTGTTGACTCGAACAAAACTGACCTCCCGCCCCTTTACCCTCTCCAGAGGGCGGGTGGCGTACTCGTTGTAACGGCGTGGTCGTAGTTTAGCGTTCGGGTAAAAACGTAAAACGGTTTTTTTTATACGTACAATTACGACGACAATGGCGGCGGCGGTCGTTGTGTGACGGCACCTACGAGACACGAACGCGCGCGCGCGCTTAAGTTTAAAACCGCGAGGAGGTATGCGTGTAGAGAGTGGAGGGTGGTGTGGTGGCGACGGGCGTACGTACGAAAAATAATACGTTCGATTTTTTTCTTTAGCGCTGCGTTTTATTATCGTGGTGTAACTCCCCCCCACCCCCGCGCCTGGTTGTAGAAAAAAAACTCGAGTCGTAAAACGCGTCGCGTTAAAGTTGAAATAATACACTAGTTCGCGCGTATACGCGCGGTGTGTGTGTGTGTGTGTGTGTATATATAATACCTAATAATAATACGTTTAATGGGCTCCGACAAACCTGAAGAAACGTTATTACCACCGGCGTGTGTTGTGCATAATGTTGTCGTTTTCGGGTGCCCCGGCGGTGGACAGGACGTTTTTACCGCCCGCGTACATAATAATAATAATGTACCCTCCTAATATACCGATATATTATATTATTATCGTAGCGTTGTGTCGTCTAACTGACAACAACTGTCAACTGTCGTGTTATTGATTGCGTCACGCGAATCTTGCGATAATACGATAACCTCCCCCGCGCTTGCGCCGTCTATGTGTGTTCGACGCGGTGGCGTGTAACTCGTGTAAAGACGATCGTGTTCTCGAACACACGCGCGCCTTGCTGCTGCCACACCACCATACTTACTCTACTACCCTTGGAACTTTTCGAAGTTAAACGCCGCGCGGACGGGTTGCGAGGTGGTGTGTGTGTACGTGTACATATCGCGTGCTCCTCCTCCCCGTCCCTTAGTGGCGCGTTAGACGAAATAATCGTGGCCGCAAAAACTGGCGCGACTATTGGAAAAGAGCAACGGGGGGAGGGGTCGTTCGAAGTAGAGTGGCGTCGCGATTCCTCGTTTTCTCATCACGAATACGCGCGTTTTCTCTGTGTACGCCACATTCATGTTCCCGTAGATAGATAGATGTCACTTGGACACGGGGCGTGTAAATATATCGAATTATTACCGGTAAAAAAAAACACCGACGCTCCTCGCGCGATCGATTTTCGTAAATAATAAATTGAAACGTCGTCTTCGCGACGGTTGCGTTGTTCCCAGGGAACTTGTTACGGTAAAAAAACCGAATGACTCGGGTGTGGGCCCCGCCCGCGCGCCTCTTCTCCTCCGTGCGCGCCACGGTAGTGTCGTAATATTATTATAATACGCGTCCGTCGCCGTGGCTCTCTTAAACGCGTTTTTCCCATAGAATTAAAATCGTGTTTTGTTTGGAGAGAACGAGAGAGAGGACGGTCCAAACGAATTTGGTATTCGTAAGAAATTACGCCGTGAAACTAAAGCGTGTTAAAATCAACAGCGGAAGAAACTCCGGAGGATAATAAACCGCGTTCTCTCTCGGGGTTTTATTATTATTATTATATAGTAAAAGAACGCGGGCTCCAATGGCGATCATGCGGAACGCGATTCCTCTCCTCCCCTTCGGTGTGTCCGTCTCTCCTCCCTCGTCTATATACGCGTACGACCTCGCCGGCCGATGACGAGAATTAAACGAATTAGCGGCGCGTCTCTTTTATGTGTTCGGAAATTAATAAACGGGACGACGATGAGATTCCAAATTTCACAGGGGGTCGTGCGTTGTTTTTCCGTGGCCAGCTATTATTATATCGTCCGTCGGAAGGAAAAAACGAAATAACGAGCGCGGACGCCGAAGATTATTACTTTTTTATCCGCCGTTGTTTTTGTAACGTTGTCGCGCCCCGCCGAAGAGAGAGTGTGTGTGTGTGTTATTCGTCGTCGATAGAAGGCTGTGTTTGTTCCGTAACACAAAACTATAATCGAAAAGTAATTTTCCGAAATTACGGATTTTCGGACGAATTTTCCCGTCGCCGCGTGGCGTGTGTGATGACAAATCCACATGCACACGCCGCACCCTGTCGCTTATGTTTACGAAGTCTGTACGACGATAAACGTGGACAAGTAAAGGGAGAGTTTGGAAGTAGCCAGAGAAAATTCACTAATTCGGCTTTAAAATCGGCGACACGTTTCTTACTGTGTAATGATGGATACGGCAAACCGCGCGTGCGTGTACGCCATATATATATATTACCGACTACTTCGGGCGAGTAAAAAAACCGACGAGTTTTTCGTCGGACCGTGCGCGCGCACGGCGCGCCGATAATTAATTATTCCGATTACCGCCGTAAAAAATATTATAATATACTCGCCGCGTCGCCGACGGTGATATTCGCGCGCGGTACGGACGACGACGACTACCCGTGGCGGCTCGTTATTATTAATACGCGATAATTTACACGTCAATTTTCGTGAACGTGTAACCACACACACACACACACGTAAAATAGGCGTTTGCGAGAGCAGCGTGTTTGTTGTACGCGTTATAAGACCGTACGCCGACCGTTTGTTGTGTGAAGCCCCGAGACACACCGGCCCGATTAATAATTTTCGTTCTTAAACAAGCCGCCGAATTCCGGTCGGAATTCTCCGGTTGGTGCGCTTATATATAATAACGGTATTTCGTGTTCTTTCTTCTCGCATATTTCTCGGCCGTGGTGTGCTTATTTTATTTACAAACACGATCGTTTTCGAGGACCGACCGAGTTATTTATTATTATTTGTACGACGAAGCCGCCCCGTCGTTGTCGTCGTTTTTACCCACGAGCGCGCGCGCATCGATCCTTTCGCCCGCGGAAAAAGTTTTTTTCAATACGAACAAAATACTCTTTGTGTTTTATAAAAAAAAAAAAAAAAAAATGGCCGCTGAACCGCGGATATCGGTGACCGGTGGTCCGCCCGCGCCCCAAACATACGACGGGTTTGACGAAAAAGACGGATTTACAAAAAAAAAATTTTTTTAAATTTAGGCGTACATTTACGACCGGCCGGGTCTCCTTTAAAATACATTTGGCCGAGCTACGCGTACCATAATACTACCATACACACCGGAGTCGCGCGTATAGTAGCGGTCGGTGAAAATCTCGCCGATCCACGAAAGAAGAAGACTACTTTTATTATCTATAACCTAACGCGCGAACCGGCCGCCGGTAAACGGGATACATAACTCTCTGGTGTATGGAATACTATTCTGTATATAATGTCTGCCCGTCGTAGTATATATACCGTAATATTATTATAATATATAGGTACCTCGGTTAGAGGAGATGATATTATCGGACAATCACGACGTTAATAAAGAAATTATAATATATAACGTTCGTGGTGCGCGTACGTATTACGAATTATATATATATATACTCGCGTTTTTCCGTACGTAAGTATATTATAACACACACACACACACAAACGTAAGTCTCGTGTATCGGCCGGGAGGATTTAGACACGCATATTTAGATTAATAACCGGCGGCGTACACACACGCACTACACACCATTATATATACGGGCAGCGGCAGCAGCAGCAGCAACATGGGCGTATTTTTATACGCGCGAGCGTGTGTGTGTGTGTGTGTGTGTGTGTGTGTGTGTGTGTGTGTTTTTTTTTAATAATACCGAACGAGGAGGATTTTTTGTTCTAAGCGTTCGTCCGCGTAATAACTATATACGTGTGTATCGGATCTCGTTCGTAACGACCGAACAACGACGAGAGAACCTTAATAATTTCCAAAATGGCGTCGAGGCCATGTCCGCGCTCTCTCTCCGCGGGCGCTGCGAGACGCAGTCCCGTCGTACACACACACACACACACACGGTATATAATATGTATGTATAATAATACTACAACCCGGTCGTTTCGGGTGTTATTCGTTGTTATTATTATACCTCGGCGTTTCTATCTCTATCTCATACGCCGATATGTGTACGGTTATTTTTTCATTTATTTTCTCTCGTCCGACGTCTTTGGGGCCTCGCGTTACGGTATATATATATATAATGCGCGCGTTTGTTCATTTATAAATATATATATGTTGGTACGTCGTCGTAATTTTTCTTTTCTTCTCCGCGGTGTGTTTCGACGAGATTTTGACGCGCCACGTCCGTAGTCTTTCTTCTCTACTCGCTTGTATATATATATATATATATATATATATTACGTACGTAATATAACAACGACCGACTAATGTACGTGCGCGTATATTGTGTTCGTTTATTCTGCGGCTCGTCCGTCAGCCGTTACACGGGGGGTTTTTTTCTTACGAGAGGCGAACGTGTTCCGTCGTCATCTGCTGCGCCGCCGCCGTCGTCGTCGTCGCAGCGTGTGTAAAAGTCGCGCGGAATTTTCCGCTATCGTTTTTGTATGTGGTGTGTATCCCCGGAGGGGGGGATGTTGTGCTCAACCACGTCTCGCGTATTGCGTATTATAGAATTATAACGTGTAATCGTTAAACGGCGCTCCCGGGACGATTATTATCGAGATAATTTTTTTTTACGCCGTCGCCTATCCGTCTGTCCGTGTGCCCTCTGAAAAATGCCGGACGTGTGTATATTCGTTAATAATACGTACGCTCTGACAAACATCGCGAACGCTTATTATTTATATTCCGCCGCGTCGCGAAATATCAAAACGACGAGGTTCCTTTTTTGTAAATCACGACGAGTGGCAGTCGGCCAAGTCGTGTGAAAACATTAATATATTCACTTGCCAACGTACGCTTAGACGTGCGCTTTTACGGGTTCCGCTGTACTCGGTCACCCCGTAAATCCCTTGGTTTTTTAGTTGAAAACGATTTTTACGGGAAGAGACAACAACCCTCTCTCTACACGATACGTTTTTATAATAAAAACGCGCTCGGATTTACGTTTTCCTCTCTAATAAATACTATTTGGACGCGAAATATTCGACTCACGGTGATATGATCCCGCGGGACTTCGATGTAGTCGCCGGGATTCTTTTTTCCGATACTTATTCAAGCGGCTGACCGAATCTATATATGTAAAAACACGCGCGCGCGAATTAATTAGTTTGTACGCGCCTCCTCTGGTTGTTGTTGTTTTCACGTCGTGTCGATTAAATCTCCGCTTCGAACGCCGTCATCATCACATACATACACACACACACACGCTTATGCCCTCGGGGTACGCGCACGTCGTTCCAGCTAAATTTTGATAATCGCCGACGAGAATATTCGATGAGTACGCGCGCGCCCGAACGTCGTTGTTTTTTTTCGTACGCGTCGTCCCGAGGCTAGAAGAATTATTATTGTCTGTCCGAAATTGTGGTGTACACTCTCTGCCGCGCTCGTCGTGTCAAGCTTTCCGGACAACGGGTGTGTATTGCCAATTTAGCGTCGTCTTAAAAACTTAAAACGGCCGAATAGTAGAACGAGATAGTGGTGGACAAAGTTTCGCGCCGGTGTTGTATAAAATCGTCTCGAAATTCGAAAGATTTTTATGTTATCGTAGACAATCAATAATAGTCTAATTGTATATTCGATCTGTTGAGCTTCTCGTGTGCCGCTGGTTGTGGGTACACGCGTTTTTTAACCATTCTATTAACACCCGAAAAGTTTTAACACTCGTTAAGGGTGCGTCCGTCGTTCCGGAAACGTACGGTAATTCAAGACGCGATCGGACTTGCAAGTTCTTCTGGCCTAGTAAATTTTTTTTACGTTCGACGGCACGCGTTTATTTCGTACAAAACGGCGGAGAAAATGATTTGCCTTTCGGTTAATACGCGCGAACAATTACGAACCGAATTCGTTTATTTTACTCGTGCCCACGAACGAATAAAAACCGAACGAGCTTCGCGTGCGCGGTTTTTTTTTTACGGAACGTAATTTCGAAAATTATGTTCGAGTTCGTATAACGCGCGTATGTATATACAGAGAACTCTCGGTGTAGGTGTAATGTTATTACACTTATTATTACTACTACTAACTACTACGTACGTGGACGGCCGGGGGTACCGTTCGCATAGATTATCTGCAAAACACGATCGACCCCGCGCGGTTTCTTCGAATTCTCCGCATAAATTAGCCACTTTGGTTAAACATTTTTTACGCGTACCCGTAAACCGCGATATAAATCGTAGTGCGTTGTTTATACGTTATTTACGTTCACGTGTTTGTTCCCCTCTGTATATTTAACGTTTATTAATTGTGTATTGTACACCCGCACGAACGGCGGCCGACGACGGATTTTGTTGTGCCGTGTGTGTGTGTGTGTGTGTGTGTGTGTGTGTGCGCGCGCCCGCGGGTTCGTTGTATTTGTGCGTCGTTACCGCGTCCACCAACCACGTGTGCTGGTTTGGGGGGGGGGGTCGGCGTATTACGTTTTATTATAACCGCCGCCCCGCCGCAATATTATAATTTTCGGTTTTCGTCTCAATTTTTCGTGTACGATGGTGGTGGGTGGCTATGGTGGACAGTTTCGACGGAATAAAAAACGTCGACTTCCCAAATGTATTCATCGCCTCCCGGTCTATTATAATAATAAGTCTATATCACCACCGCCTGTGTGGTGGTGGTGGTGTCCCTGCGGCGTGTTTTTGTAAAAGAATGTCGCAACCAACAACCTTAACTGGCGGTGGTCCATATGATACTTACTATACGAGTGGCAGCGGCGGCGGCGTACCTTCCTTTTTTTTTCTTCTAAAAGATATTCAGCCGACGTTATTATTTCTTTCGGCCACTCGAATTTTCTCATCCGTTCGTTTTAATTACCCCCCGTCACGTGTGTGTATATACGAAATATTATTTTTGGTCGCCAATAGTCGTCGTGTGTTTACTCCATATTTTTACCGCGATAAAATTTCCCGTTGTTTTTTAACCATCTCTCTGAGAACGATATTTTCGTATTATTATTAACGTACGCCTATAATCGTTGTAGTTACGCGTTGTTGTTTATAACGCCGTCCGTTGTTTCTATCCGTCTACTACCCTCTACCTAGTTAGTAGTCTCTAGGTTAGCGGAGAAAACAACTGGATATTGCGAAACGTGCGTGTAACCACAATGTGGCGATATACCGAATTTATCGGCACCGTAAATCTGAAAACGAGTGTTCGTAATAAACGACGCGGTTTTTTTTTTTGGTTACGAACATTTAACAACGACGCGCGGTTTTTTATTTGTACGGTTCGAATCACGCGAATTACGATTATTATTATTATTATTTTTTTTATACTATTTTTTGTGCGCGACCAACGGACAAAGGCGCGGCCGTGTGTCGTCCGGGTTTATCGCCTGCGCCGAATCTATCGGAACGTCGGAAAATATATATTTCGTGCGTAATGTGCGGTGGCGTGTGCGTGCGATGCGTGCACGTAACGATTTTTTTTCCTCATTTACCCACGCCGAAACATTATTAGTGTCTAATGACGACCAGACCGTAGTGGCTAATAGTGGTGACATCCATCCGGTCCCCTGTCCTCTATATTCTATACCCGCGTTATCTAGGAGGAATCCGTGTACGCGACGGATATATATATATATATATATATATACAGAACCAGTGGGTTTTACTCTCAATTTTCTCCTATTTAAGTCCTCTACCTACGGTGTGTGGTGAATATAGATTGGTCGAACGAGATAAAACGTCGCGTCATTTATTGTGTATGTGCGCGCGCGCGCATCATGTGTGTGTGTATACTGTAAAAACAAATTACTACTACTACACCGCATAGTCGTTATTACGTATAATAATACTATTACGTAATAATTCGTCGGAATCCCGAAACACGCGGAATATTATTATAATTACGCCTCTTCTTGACGTCGGTCGGGATACGGAGATAATAAATAATGTATTATATTTATAAATAAATATATAGACGCGTCGTCGTTGTCTATCCACGTCGGTGTCGTCGTTACGGAGCGATCGCTCGAATTCGAAAAAAAATACCCGAAATATTGCGGAACGGTCGAGCCACAGCCCTCCCCCCCCCGGGAGTGTGTGGAACGTAATTGGCTATCGGCCAAAAATTTTCGATTCGTGTGTGTGGTGTGTTCGTGCCGAATGGTCGGGGTAACCAAGAAGGTTCCGATTAGGCTGTGAGCCTAGATACTCGACCAGGGAGGTATACGGTCCCGGGTTAGTCTCGCCGATAGCTGTCCATATAGTTTCACTTAATACACATAAACAGGGAATCTCCTCGTCTTCAACCTACTTCCCAATACGTAGTCGGAAAGCATCATCCATTCGTCCACGACTATTAGAAGCTTTAGGCCTCTGTTATGAACACATTGCGATATAGTATTAAGTAGACCATAAACAATTACAAAAAGTACTAAAATTGCTATTTAGACAAATTCTTGTCTTGCCATCGCACAATCCAACGGTAGTCCGAAAGCGTGCGACGTCAGCCATATAAACTATTGTAAAATAATATTAAGTAGGTCGTAAACACCTACAAAAAGTACAAAATTACTATTTAGACAAATTCTTGCTTGCCATCGCCCAATCCAACGATAGTCCGAAAGAGTGCGACGTCAGCCATATAAACTAGTGTAAAATAACATTAAGTAGGTCAATGAACACCTACAAAAAAAGTACTAAACCCTATTTAAACAATTGACAATGACACAGTAAAGACAGTAGTCCATGCGTCGTGAGTCGAGTCCTCGATGTGCTATCAATTAATATAAATTTACTGTAAGACATAATATACTTATAATAATCTACTCGACTTGTGAATGCTGTTGTCTGCATCGTCGTCCGTTTCAACTAGTTCTCCAAAGTACCCTCCATGTCCTTGGATGACGTGGGAAGGTAGTTCGGGGAAGGCTGGGTACAAGATGGTGCTTCGTTGAGGTAACTACGTTACCTATCTGTCTCAGCTGTAGGAATATCGGCTCCGGTACAGAAAATGGTGTGGTCTGTACGAGTTGGAGGACATCCTGTTCTTGCTCATTGAGCGGTTGAGAATTCTTCTGCTTAAGAGAGACAGAATCCTGAGCCATAGCATGGAGGTTGAGTAGTAGTCTAGGTACTCTGGCAGTAATGACTTTGACAGGTTAGTGTCGTCGGTGACCATTTCCGCGAAGGTCTGTCTTGATATGTCTATTACAGCTGGAGCGGATGGGGTGAAAGTCTGCCTTGGCGAAACTTCACGGACCGCTGTTCCAGATGCAAAGACTGACCCCTCTGCTGGGCTGGACTCGGTTACTTTCACTTGGGAAGCGTCATGTAACCGGGTTGGCGCTGGTAATTGCGCGGGCGCATTACGCGGCGAGAGCTTTTCAGCTCTTGGCGGCTGTGATGGTTTTCCCTTCCACATGTTAGGTGCGTGAGCGTTCCTTTGCTTGTCAGGGTGTCCCATGTATCCGCGAGCAGGTTGACATTGCTGTGCTGGGCGGTCCTGCTGGTTGTCAGACATTTTATGTGTGACGAATAAACAATTCAAATATAAATAAGAAAGGTTAATTGATTTAGAAAATTTCTAAATGGTGGGGATTGTTGTGAGTTGGAACGCTTAAAATCCCGTTAGCCACCGGTTGTGGGTGATGTGTTGTTGTATTGTTCCGAGGTTGGCGGTAGAATTTGGCGCGTAAGCCTAAAGGAAATGTCGAAGTTTAAACGCAAATTAACGACATTTCCTTTACGAGAGGACGTGTGAAGCGCGCACAACACCAATCGTCAATCGTACGTTATTTCGAAAAGAAAATATATTCGTCTCGCGCGCGTATGCGTGCCTTGTCTAATATATGTGTACATTTCGTAGAGACGAGTATCGCGTTCGTTGTATTTGAACAAGCTATAATATCGTTTCGGGTAGTTAAGAATAATTGCGATCGTACGCGCGCGCAACTAAACGACGATAATAATAATTTCGTTCCTAGTGACTTTAATCGTTCGTCGTAAATTCGAGAAATAAAATTACAGTATTATACGAGGAGAGAGAACGGGCGTAGTGTATTATTTTATTTATACGCGGCGATAATATTATGTATTTTATATTCCGAGCGCGCGGGGCATGTAATATGTATATTTAAACGGTAGACGACGACGGTACGTATATTTTACGCGCATTCGTCGAATAATAAATAAAATAGATTGGACAGTTTTGAGTAGTTACGTTTCGTTTCACGGGCGCGCGCGCCGCACGCCCCGAGTATTTAAAAAATATGTCGGACGGCGTAATAAAATACTCTCGGCCGACTAAAAGAACGACCACCAACGCCATTTAGATTATCGTAGCCGATAACGGTAATAATATATACGTACGTATAGATATAATGTATATATATATGTATAGTACACGCGCGCCGTATTTAATATAAATAAAATATACTCGTCGTCGTGTACCCCAACTGTGACCCCCCCTTTCCTACCGCTTTTCGTGTTTTCGGTTTTTTTTTTTTTGGTTTCGACGAAAACGGCGGTGTGTGCATGTCGTCCCCCCTAATGTCCGTGTAACAACAACCAAGAAGAAAAACCGTAAGTCGATAAATCGTGCGACGAAGACACGTTATTACGACTACACTACTACTCTAACGTTTTATTAAGATAAGAATTTTTAGTAGTTTCCCCATTACGGACCGGAGGAGCAACAGCAGCAGCAGGATGACGAGATACCTGCCTGTGTCGTCGTCGTCGTCGTCTACTCTTTTCTTATTTATTTTTATTTATTATCGTTACGGGCGTGTGTGTGTGTGTGTGTGTGGAAAAGAACATCATCCCCTTAATCGTTAATCCCGACCAGATGTTTTTTTTTCCTTTTCACTATTTTCGAGTAACAGTGTAGAGAAGTATTCGTCACGCACCGACCGTCTTTTAATAGCCCCCTCCCACCTCCGCACGCCCATTACATACAGTACGGTGTGTGTAACTAGAAACGTAATACACGTACGCGCGCGTTCGTCGTAGAGTTGTTCACGATTCGTTTGTACATTTTCTTTCCTCCCACACCGTAAAATATCATCAGCCATAACTATACACATATTTCTCTCTGTCACAATTCTCTCCCCTCCACTACCACCGACGCCGTACCTTTTTTTTTTGTAGTCCGTCTCCCCGACACCTGACGCGCGTGTGGTGGTGGTGGTGGTGGTGCGCATTCTTACAATGTTTTAATGAGTGAAAACGTCCCGAAGAAGACGACGACGACGACGACCTAACCTGTTGCCAGCAACAGTTGGATACATATATATGTGTGTGGTGTACACCCTCTTCCATCTACTCCTCCCCGCCGCCAACGATTCGTGCGCGGTTCGAATTGAGAAGTAAAGTAATTTTCGAGAAAATAGACTTCGTTAAAACGCCCGGCGAGCTGAAACGTTTTGACAACCTTAATAAATTGAAACGCGCGGGGTAGAGAGATGTTTATAAGAATTATGGTTATAATACCTTCTGCGCTCTGCTCTCCGTCTCCGTCGTGTCTCTAAGCTCCTCGCCCGTCGCTTTTCTCGCGTACGTATATTTATATTACGTAGATAGGAAACACTACGCGTACGTACACAAGATGGCCGTATACTTAATAGCACCGGTTTTTCGATTAGTAAATATACTACACGTTCGTAGTGTATATATAAACGGTTATTTATAACTAAATACAAATTAGAATACCGTCACGAAAATATTCGTGAACTCGGAATACAATTATATTTCAAACGTCAAACCGCGTTTAAACGTTCGAAAAGTGTTTATTTTTTTTTTAGCTTTACCCCCCCCCCGTATTTTATAAATAATATACGTATCGCGTTATATATATATATATTTCGTCGTTTATTAACGCGTGAGAGAGGGTACGTCGTCTATGTTGTACGACAGACGGCGGCAACAATATATAATAAATAGCGTAAACGAATCTCCGGCGGCGCTGTGTATTCGGTTAAAAAATAAATATCGCTTATTTACGCGATACAAATTAGGTAGGTTGATTGATTTACCGTATATATATATACACTATCGTAACGAAACAACTACACAAGTTCTCCACCGACGCACGATTCGGAAACGGAATTTTGATGAGATTGTCGCTTGACCGAAGGCACTACTCGTTCCCATCACGCCGCCGATGTTGTCATTACAATAATAACAGTTCGTCCGGCGGGCGTGTGTAGTGGCTATTTTTGTTTTTACA
>JAIPRN010004852.1:0-13037 GCA_025469175.1 Geopemphigus sp. TES_GeoC_2020
CCATACTCATGGTCAATTGATCCAAAATTCCAAAATATTTTTGCAGTCGTTCGGTTGGTGAAACATAAGTTACATTAAACCTAATATGACAACGTGTACGATGGGTCTCATCCTCCTATGTTTAGTTGTATAAACGTTATGTTTTTATTATGTAACGTATCGTAACGTTTTTTTCATCTTAAAAATTAGGATAAACACGATCAATGGTAAAAATAAAAAACTTAAGCACCTCGTTATATCAAAAAATAATACTCTAAACGTACTAACTGTATTTACCGAGAATAAACTATTTGTTAATAAAACGAATTCGCAATATAATCATATACGAAGGTCGATTAGTGCGATAATTTAAGTGGACGTTATTAATATGTTTATTATTATTATCATTATTATTATTCCAAACAAATAATATTTATTTTTTTAAGCCGTCGTTCGGAAAATTGGTTTTTGAACTGTCAAAAATCTCTAATCTTCCTCATTTTAGGGGTCTGTTTGGCACGTGCGACCAGTCAGATGCACAAACACCGCGCCTTAGGAACACCCGTGGAGACAATTCATTACCGATGGACGAATATTCGAAAAGAAAAATAACAAGTCCCCTATTGATGTATTGACATTGACAAGAGTATTTCGCTACTAAAAACACATAAGATCGCGCTCGAGTGTGATACACTTATACACTGTGTAATTATTAAGTGCTCTTTATGTAGGTCAATTATTAGAAGATATTATCCATACACGATACACGAACGTACGAACGATATATATATATACTTTACAACAAAATAATTTATAAAATTTACGTATATATATAAAAATTATTCGATATCGTTTCTAATAATATTAAACGTATTTTAAATAATTTTAACGAATTCGATTTCCAACGTTCACGATAATTAATAAAATTAATTCGATTCGTACAATAACGTATAATATAACGATCGATACGATTTTTGGGGTTTGGGAATAATACGAAGAATTCCAATTCGTTTATTATATCTTGATAGGTGATTGGATTGCGCGTGTTTTAAAAACACGTTAACGTTTGAAATCCGATTCGAAGCCGAAGAATATTTTTGGGTACGTGTACGAGAATTACTAATTGGAACGCGTGTAAGGAGTGAAAAATAAAATAATAATAATTATACCTTATGGGAACCTACGTGCATTGAGCAAATATCATCGGGTGTATCGTGGGATTTTAAAAACGCGTAACCGCAGAATCTTGCTTTTCTCTGCGATACCGCGCGCACAGTAATAGATCTTGTCCGCCACGAATATGAATGGAATGGATCTGAACGTGTGACTCTACGATGTAACTCGACTCGTGTTACTAGGCTGACGGGACATAGCGCACGATGGACTACGAGACTGATAGGTAGAGCGAGATAGAGAGTATAAAAAGAAGGGAGATATTTAATACAAAACCGTTTTAACCCTACGCGCGCGTACATTTGTGTTGCGCTGGTCTCAAATTTCTAAAACGGGAAAAAACCGATACCTATAGGAAAAAAAATTGTCGACCGGATAGCTGGTATGGAAGTAATAATTATGCCGCGCGTCCAGGAAGTTGACGAGTGTTGATGACCGGAAACAAGGTGAACGATGTACATCCCTACAGGAACCCTGGTTATAGGATTCAATGTCAGTTTTATGTCCAAACCCCAAACCGACCTCCAATCGACACTGACCGGTTCGTTTAATCCTTTTCCTATTTTCACTCTTTTTTTTATTACGTCGACCAGAGTTTAAATATTTTTCAATTAAAACGTTTTTTAAGCGAAAGTGTAATTATTCCGAGACAAAGAGTATACAACAAAGTAAATATACGATAGGCCCAATATATAATATGATTATTCGATTATTTTAAACCGGATTATCGTCGTTAATACTTAAAACGGTTATTTTTCTATAACTATTCGTTAGTATATAATAAAAAACGTATCGCGTAGAAATAAAGAATAGGATACTCTTAATATTTATTTTAAATAAAAAAATTTTCCTTGTTTTTATTATATAAATGACTTGTTAATAAATAATCGGTTACAATTTTAATAACGTATAAAATAGTAATTAGCTATTAATTAATACAAACTTTTTTGCGTGTAAAACAATTATTAAAAAGGTAACGAGCGACGAATACTCTTTATGTAGACTTGAGTAGGGTTCTTAAATAGAGATTTTAGATTTTTATTATTATTTTGAATTTTATAGTGATTATAAATCATTAAAGTCGAAAAATGATTCGATGGTACCAAGTACCTAATTTTTTATATTAACGAATAAGACGAATATTGTTGAAATATTATATATACCGGCTCGTATTACATTTTGAGTTCTTAAAACATACAAACGTTGTCCATGACCAAAACAAATATGGTGACAATTTTACCGGTTTTAATTCGCGATTTTTGGGTTGTTTTTAATTACGTTTAAGAAAACTAAACCGAGAAAATCGAAAAATGTCAAACAAAATACCAACTAAGTACAATTTGTTGTTACTGGAATGGAGTTCGTTCGAGTATTCCTATAGAAAAGTGTTCACGGATAAAAAAAAAATAATTTGAAAATTAAAAAAAATTTAATTACGTTTTTTAAAAACCTACGTCATTGTAAAAACGCGTTTATTTCTATAATCAATGTCTGAAACTTATATATATATATATAATACTTATGTACTAGTATAAATATTAGTTATCCAAAATTAAAAAATGTATATCATTACTATTTAAATAGTTTACACTTATCAAAATGTTTATGCATAAATTCATTCATGCTTCTAAAACGGAGAAAATATGAAAAATAATCAACATCGGTTATTTTCATTAAAATTACCCAAGCATTAAATAAGTAGTATGTGGGGGGGGGCATTGCATGTGTAACAAAATATCTTTTATGTCTGCAATATAAGTTACAATTCACGATTAATCAATAAGTTCGATAATATAAAGAATTGATATTTCGATAAAAAAAGGTTGCCCGTAATAATTAAATTGGTTACATTAAAATAAAACGACTTCGACGCAATATTAGGTTTGGCTAAAATGTAAACTTCAATAATATAGTTTAGAAGCTCTCGAAACATTTCTATAATACTACTAATTATTGTTTATCTTCAATTTTTATGGATAAGCGTTACAAATAGTTATATTTTTATTATAATTTATTACGTCGCAACAATGATTTATCTTAACTTTATCCGTACGGAATTTTAAGTATAGAAAAAACGAAAAAACGGTTATTTGTAATAGAACATCTTCACTCTAAAAATATCTAACTAATAAACCGATTTCAAAAAAAAAAATTTTAAACGTATAAGTAGCACTGTAGTATCGTCGAACACATAACGGTTACGACACAATTTGTTTTCCTCTTTTTATAATTTAGTAAACTTTCTAGACCGGTTGATTTTCTTATTGTAAATATACTATATTACTGTGTGTATATTGCGACACATGTTGTGAACTATTTTGTGTTCCGGGACGAAGTCGACCGTTTTTATTTTAATAAATTAGGAACAAACGTGTCGAACGAAAGTTATTAGGAGAAAAATACGCGCGCGGCGGCGTGCTTATGGTTTGTATAAAAATACAAAATACGGTGGCTCGGTGCACAAGTCATTGATTGTGAATCGGTTCGGGAAAGAGCGTCGCAAATCGTGGCGTTACCGTAGGATAGGGAGAGGGAAGTGGACACCAGTTATGGGTGACGTAAGTGGTGTGGTGACATACGAGGACGAGTTGCGGCCGTCCCTTCTGCGGTCAACCCCCATCACGTGACATTTAATCGCCATCGCGTCGAGGGTCGTCATCAGTCGGCGCGTGTGTGAAGTTGAGAAACCAGTGTCTTGCCAACAACACGACATAACGCTGGTTTGGTGTACAGTGGTCATCGTGCCGCCGTCACCGAGCGTTTGTTTTTCAGTTGTTCCGTCTCTCTGTCTCTCGCGCGCGCACGGTTCACACGGCTCGTTACGGTATCACTCGATGGCGTACGAATAGTCAACGATGTGTCAATATGTATCGCCGGCGTGTCGATCCAACAACGGCCGGAGACATTTTCGACGGTAAAAGATCGATAAATCCGCAGCGTCGTTTGCACCACCGTCGCCGCCGCCGTCGCCGCCGCCGCAGACCCAACGACGATGAACGCGGACGGTTACTGGTGTCCTCGTTGATCGGATAATGTCGTTCCGGACGTTTTCGTGAATTATCGGATAATCATGGCGTGATGACGATTTGACGCCACAAAATATCTACGGAAGACGCGGCCGACAATCTGTTGCAGTCCGTCAAATTGGACCCGGCCGCCGTATCCGCAGGTATTTACCGATACAATCGTTTATTTAATCGACGTACCCGGCGATTTAATTATCTACGGTTCCGGCGCAGTGTTTGGGAAATTTGAGATTTATACACCGTGCGCACGTATCCATATTTAATGTTTCGAACGAAATACGATTTTATCGGATTTCCAAAATTCGTCGCCCGCGGTAATTCGAAACTTGGAAACGCGCGTTAGGAATTTATTCGCGAGATATCTCGATAAATCGTTAGACGCCCCTCGTCTAACGTTTTATGTCGAAGGTGAGATTGTTTTCTGTAAAACTTTTTTATATCGTACGCGTGTACACTTAATACGCGTCGACCGAAAATTAGAACAATTATAGTTTTGGTTTAAGTAGGTGTACATTACAAAACGGTTATATCAAACTTGTGTGCGTTTTTCAAGTTTAAACAACGTGAACACGTTTCATTATATAGTCCCGCTGTACCCATAATTACTCTCGAAACTAACGAATTTTACCGTAAATTAAATTCTAAACAACTGAAATAAAAATACCTATGATTTAAGATTTTCGACATTTTTAAAATTATTTTTTCAAGTCTTCGGCTCCAATAATTTCATTTTTATCGATTTTTAAATATAAAAACTAGAATTTTAATAATACAATAAACAACCGGTAAAAAGCGTTCGCGTTATTATTTTCGAAATTTCGACAATTTCGTGGATATTGACTAGTGTCGATAATTTTACCCGTGTTTTGCAATTTTTCCATAGTTTTTCATTTTTCGTGAAAAATTATTATGAAGATCGTTAAACGTGTTCTCATCTTTGTAGATAAAATTCGTTACCAAAAATAGTAATACATGTAAAAATTGAAGCACACGTTCTATACGAAAAAATATTCTCAAACGCCGTTTAACTTACCAAATACATTACAGTAGCTTTTATTGTAACGGTTTCAAATTTAGTAAATATAATATTTTACGTTTTATTTTCTCGCCATTTTAATTCGTTTTATAGAAATTTATTGTTGAAGTTATTTTAACGTTTTTCTACGCAACGAATATTGAACTTAAAGAAAAACAAGAAATAAATCTCGAATATATCACGGAAAAAATTAATTACCGTTTTTTAGACACGTTAATACGTTTTCTATTAAGTGTTTGTTTCACGTTTGTGGTATTTACCGGGAATAATTAATTTCACTTCAGTATAGGTCGAACGTTTCTTTTTATGTTGATAAAAGATGAATGCCTTCGATGCTATAGCGGCGCAGATCATTAAGAATTGTATTCAATTTTAAATCTATAATATTTGTTTAACTAATCACTGTCGTTGTTATCTGTAGGGGTAGAATAGTTTGCGATAGTAGTTAGGACATCGACTTAATTTAGTCACGTTGGCCGGTTCTTTTGGTGTTAAATGTAAAAATCAAACCGATTTTGTTTAAAACGAAGTCAAAATGTAAACCTTTCCCTAACGAATAAAACGAACGTTTTAAATTAATACAAGGTCGGGTTGTAGACTCTGCGGATTCGTAAAAACAAATTTTTAACTTTTACCGATCGGTGGCCGATATTTTGTAAACGGAAAGTAAACAAAATCGTATACTGTTCGAACACTGTTGTACCTGCTAAACCGTGTTATATAACCATAATTTAGCGTGATAAATCAATTTTCAAATTATAGAACCGCGTACAATTGTAAATAGCTTCGGCACATACTAAATAACCAATCAAATATATCGTTGGTGTTACGGGCGTATGCTTCTGTAAAGACGTTTCGTTTTTTAGTGTATGCCGGTAATCTGTAAAATTAAATTCATATCGGACATTGGGTCGATTATATAATATATAATAGGTACTTTTTTTTCGTGTACAATATTGCGGAAAGCTGTTTAATATATATATACAAACCGTTATTTATGAGCAATTGGCGGAGGAAGGCCAAGAAAATGTCGTTAATACATATTATACGCAAAGCGCCGTGTCGATAACGGCGGCGTTCGGCAATGATCGAAAGGCCCCACAACGACTGGTGGGGGATGTGGTGGATGTGAGGGATGGGGGGGAGAGAGAGGTGACACTGCGGCGGTGCCCCGGAACAATTTTCCCGGGGATACGTCCCTCGTCCCCATTACCCGTCCTACGCGCGTACGTTTGTCGCCAATGAACGGAAGCCGTACAAAACAGATGGCGCGCACACGCCGAGAACTATATACACGCAATATAATACATACGCGCGTGGTCCCTTTGCAATATCGTTGCCGTAACAACGGTCAAACAACCACTGGCTTGCTGGCCAACTACAAGCAGGCTGCAGGGATAACCGATGCCCGTCCCACCCCCTTGCGACGTCGGAAAGTAAAGGGCGCGCATGTACATATCACGCGACACCCTTCAACGAATATACGCCGTATATATTATATATACATTTTCTCTCTCTCTATCCAACCAACCTTACCCTCCCTATATCATTCAAAACCCCTCCCACAAGTCTTTCCCTCGTCATTTCACCCCTTTGCTCGTATATTATAATATATTTGATCTAAACTCAAAGAAAATAAACCACCATTTTATGTACTATATATAAATATATACGTATACACAATATGTTTTTGTACGTATATATAAAGTTATGAAATACTATTATACACACCCTTTACTTGTCGCCCGCGTATATGACTCGTATACATATGGATTCTTTTTATTATTTTTACGGTAAAAAGCAGAAATATTTGCGACAAACTTGAATTTGCGTCATTATAATTTTGTCGTTAAATTGCCGAGATGATAAGACAATACGATTTACGAAATTAATCGAGTTCGTTCTTCTCGGCGATAACCGATTCGGCCTTTTTTCAATAGCGACATTTTAATATTATCGTATACACGAACGATAGATTTTTCGTGTTTCGTCGCGATTAAATTGTTTTTTAAATTTAATTTTACAATCAAGATGAATAATTATAACTATAATCATAAAAAAATACTAGATACTAAAAAGTTACAAATTAAAAATACAGTTTTATACACATTTAAAAGCGTTTACATCTTTTTAAATGATTTTGTTTAGATACGTAGATACAATATATATATGCGTGTATACTTTATGCATTGTGTACTAAAAAAAAAACGTCTTTGGGGAAAAAAGTATATTTATGTTAGATACATTCATATATATATATATATAGACAATAATATATTACCTAAAGTAAATAAGTTTCGTTTATTTGTATAGCCGCAATTACATATATTATAATTATATATAAAAATACGTACGAAATATTTTTCTCATACGCAAAAAACTTTTTTCCCGATGTAGCTTTTAATTCAATATTAAATACTAAATATAACGTATATTTCAAATATGATTATAATCAGCTATAAATCACGACGATCTTATTGAACGTTCATCATTATAATTCAATACGATACGTATAAAAATATATTGATTATACTAAATAATACGTAAACTTTAGTGACACTACCGTTTAGTTAGACATTATAAATGACCGACTTGTTACGATACATAAAAACATTTCCGCAAAGTTCAAATGTGAGTTTTTAACGAGAAATCCTCTATATATATTTGTTTTTATATTGTCTCGAAATAATATAAATGTACGTTATATATACTTAAAATTACTATCATGTAAAATCGTGTGTGTATACATCGAACGAGTTTGACTTACTTCGCGTTTTTCAGGAGAGGAAACGGTATGGCCGGGCGTTGAGTGGGCGTCAGCACGGGGTGCGATGGATTGGTGCGCAGGTGGCGAAGATCTGTTAAGCGACCCAACGCTGCTGGTGGCTGCAGGTATGTTGCACGGACCGACGCAATTCTGTACAGACACTTGCTGTACGCCCGGACTCGAACAGCCCAACGAGCACGTCGTTCAGTTCCAGCAGCCCGCGATCGTCACAGTTGGCGGCTCGTACAAGTAAACCGAACAGACATATCGTATTATTATTATAGCTCTTAGCGTTAGGCGTACACCAATAACGTACCCGAATTTTATTCCGGTATTTATTTATTTTTTTTTTACTTTCTATTTATGTTGACAGTTGTTACTCTATTACCGCGACACAAATTTGTATTTCGTAGGATAGATGTAACGGCGAACATGCGCTCATAAATAATCTAATTATTATAGGAACGCGTCGTTTGTACTTTATCAGTAATTCCTATGCATTGTTGCGTGTCATCAACGTTTATAGTAAACAAAATAAAAATGGACGTTTTATCAAAAATAAATACGATAATAAAATAATTTTTTGTTTAGTCGCGTCACTTATGGAACAACAAATAATTAATTTCGTAATATAAGAGCTCAGTTTTAATTAATTACAAATATTACAATACAACCTTGATTATAATACGGACGCGTTCGAATTTATCATTTTCAATATACATACAATTAAGGATTAGTGGCGCTTTTACGATTGATAAATTAGGAATTTCATATCATCCGTAAATTAAAAAATCGGTTTGGTCTTAAATTTCCATTCGGCTGCGGTGGCTATTAGCAAGACCTAAAACTGTACGCGCTACAAAATTCGTGTGTTGTACTTACAAGCTACAACATTTATCGTATTATTCGAACACCTTAAGTTTTTAACTAATCGAATTTCTAATTTTTTGGTTCCGATAAGATTTTTAATCGAAAAAATAATGCTTTTCGTGTATTATACGATTATATTATTCGTGTTCGTTGGTTACTGTCGTTTTACAAATGTTCGTAAATTAATAAAACGTCATTGACGAAAAAAAATGTAATCTTAAAACGCGAACTATCAAATTTTAGTGTCTCGTGTCTAGAACGAATAAACGAAACTTTTAGGCTTTGGCTATTAGCCGTAATTAAATCGTTTATCTTATTCTATTTTATTAATTTATATAAATTCTTTTCAAAACTAAATAAATACCGTTGTAAAAATTATCCGCGAATTATTATAATTATAATTGTTCACAAAATCGATAAGTGAGGAATTCCGTTTTTTCAACGCTATAAAACAAGTAAATTGTCGTAAGTAAAAATAATATAAATTCTTACTACGTAATTAATTGTTTCGATATTTTTTGTATACGGTTGGGCCGGCGATGGATACAAAAATACCTTTTAAATAGATTATTTGATAAATGGTCAAAGCTAATGTTAACTATACGATTTCAGTAAAATCAAGTCTAAGACGTTTGTTCGGTACATTATTATATTTTTGATTCCTTCCAATATATTTGTACTAGACTTTGTTCGTGTGTACAAAATGTTGTTAAAATTATACCTTGTATTTTTGTCGATTTCTGTATGATTTGTAAAATTAAAACGATAACTAGTTTCGCTACAAAATAATTAATTATAGACGGGTACAATTATGGTTTGAAATTGCGAACGACGCTCGACGTTATTTTGTTCTTCGTGGAACATATATAGTACCTAATATAAATTATAAAACATACCTGCCAAACCGAGAAATAAAATCAACGACGCATGTACTAATAAGTATAAGCTAAGTGTCTTAAAATGGTATCAACGGTATATAAAGATCGCTAAGACAAATATGTATTTTTGTAGAAAGGAAACGTATCTCATCTGCGGTAGAGAATAGAAATTTGGAATGTTTAAAACGAAATAAAGAAATTCTTATAAACCGCGTTTCAAAAGCATTCGTTGAAATATTACGATATCTTTATAATTAAACGCGTACAATTCCATATAGGTATTATTTATGCAATTCACCCGCGATTGAAAATAAACGTAATTATTTAAACGCTTTGAATCGGAATTTTCCAAACAGTTATTCTAAGATATACCCGATTATTTATAAACGAATATAATCAACACAATATAATAGTTAATTACCGAATTTTTCCAAGCAGTTTGAAGATGTTTTCTTTTAGTAACGTACTATCAATTCTCGATTAAAATGTATATCTTTATACTTATTTTAAAAATTAACGAAACATTTAATAAAATCGCGTTAATTGTAGAAAATACGTAAAGTGTATTTGGCTGAAAATATTTTTAAAACGCTTTTCGTAAAATAATTGTAAATATTACGCGTTACGGTTTAACGTTTTTTTTTGTGTAATTTATTATTTAAATTCTATACTCACGTCGAAAACGTTTATTTTATATTATTTAAGCAGTTTTAAAAATGGATAGTGTAAAAATTCCAAACGAATTTAATATTTAACTTTAAATCGCGTTTCGTATATTGTTTGTACCGTATAAAATGATTGAAATTAAAACGGAAAATAATGAGAAAAATATTCCAATAACAACACGTAAAAGGTATATGATATTCGTACATAGATAATTTACGTATAAATAAACGTAGTATTACGTTTAATACATTATCCAGAATACATAGAAAATTATAGAAGCGTTTTTACCGTTAATTTTGTATATTATATCCTTATTAAAATAATTATAAATTAATTTATATACGTGAAAGTATAAGACAATATACAAAATATAGTATATATCCTTAACTTGTACTGTACATATAAATCTATATATTATGGTCTGTACGTGCGTATCAAACTTATATATTATAAGTAACGTAATTTGTTTACTTAAGTTTTCTAATTAAATAGAAAATCTAAACGTATAAGGCTCGGTTAAATTGTAAGTTGAAGTTTTAGTTGTACACCCGTATATATTTAAAACCGATTATAGCTTATATTTATTAATTTTGTACAATTATTATAATCTATATAGATATAATTAACGATTATAGTATTTTAGAAACACATTTGTACTAACGATAATTTAATAATTCGCGTACGGGATATATATTATTAGCTCAATTCGAAGCCGAGGCAGCGTACTAGTTAAAACGAGCGTTACTTAATACGATCATTTGTATAACGAACGAGACGATGGCCCCCAATATTTTTTTAAACTTATTAGTGCGCGATGGATTGGTTCCCCGCCTTGGTGCATTACCGCGTGTACGTACAAATTCCTTAGTTACGTGATTAGGCGTCCTCCGTGTACAGGATAGCGTTACTGTACGAAACACAATTTGGGACGTTATATTAAAATTTAAGCGTTATTTTTGATTATTTAATTGACAGTAAGCCTTGCGGAGACATGGCCGACGTATTGCTGTCTCCACAATCATCCGCGGACGAACAACAACAGCAGCACAACCAGGCGTATGCGCTGTCGGCCAATCACAACGTAAGTACACGTATACACGCCGAGCGCGTAAAATATTAACAATTTCCCGGGGTCCCAATACCGTTTCGGTACGATATACGTAAACAAACACGATACGTAGACGAATACAAATTGTCGTTACGATTCAAAATTCGTTCAATCGCCTTGAAACGTATCCTTTTTATTATTCATACATCGACAACGCGCCATTCGTTTAATTGCGTCGTATATAAGTTTGATCGTTATTGATCCTGCAGGAAAACATGTGCCACTTAGACAAAATCTACGTATATTTATCACGTTCGCTCTTAACTTAATTACAACGCGTATATTACGGATCTACGAATATTACATTTTTCGATTTTACGATAATTTTTTTTTTTTTTATTAGAATATTCGACAATCTGTATCAGATTCAGTACAATAAGTCGAAGTGAATTACTTAGATTATTATATTGTCACGAACGCTTGAGGAAGAGACTGTCCAGCGATGGCACTTCGGCGGTGGTTTATTATTTATATAAAATTGTGAGGATGTAAGGTTAATTTAAGAAGTCTCTAGGCCATTGGCGCTTGAGCCTTCTTGTTGGATTTCCAGATAGTGTAACGTTGGATAAATTGGCAATTAGAGAATTTGAATTGTTAAGAAGACGTTTATAGAAGCGTATATAGGCTGTTTTGGCAACTTCATTTACCATGGGTATTCTTAGATCTATGTGTAAAGTAAGGTTGTAAACGTATGAAGGGGCGTTTGTGATTAGACGAAGTACTTTTGACTGGAAAATTTGAATTTTTTTTTACAGTGGTTTTCTTGGAAGATCCCCAAATTTGGACGCCGTACGTCCAAATAAGTTTGAGAATTAAATTAAATTTTGAGAATTTACCAAGAATATTTCGAAGAAGTGATAGTCTATAGTGATATTTTTGTGTTATGTATATATATTTAGCCCAGGTTAGTCTTTTATCGAAGAGAAGGCCCAAATATTTAACTGTGTCTGAGTTAAGGATGAGTTTATTGTTGAGCGAAACAGGTGGTGGTAATTGTTGTCTGAGAGTAAAAGTTGCGTAAATTGATTTAGATTCGTTTATTTTTATTCCCCACTGCAAGTACCAAGGGGATAGTTTTACGATAATGGAAAAATAATCGCGGTAATGGTTCTATTCGGTGTTTCTTTCAGGCGCCTATTGTTAACTAAATCCCCTCCTCTACCTCGTGGAAAATCGGAACGATATTAAAATCAATAACTTTACCCCGATATATTTTGGTTCGTAAAATAATAGAATTATATCGAAACACGTTACACGTACGGTTGACAAGACGATTATTTTCTGCGGGTTTGTGTATTATTTTCGGAAATATATTGAACATTTTATACAAATACGAATCACGCGTACTCGTAAAATACCTAAGACAACGACTACGTATTATAGTTATTCATTTAGAGCCGACGTAAAGGTAAGGCGGGACAGACAATCTGGGCGGTATAATAATTGGCGCGTATCTATTCTTAAAATATACGGTATATTGGAAAATTTATAATCGCCGCGATAGGGTAATGTTAAATATTGGACATGAGGGAGG
>JAIPRN010004853.1:0-13033 GCA_025469175.1 Geopemphigus sp. TES_GeoC_2020
TATATATATATATATATATATATATATTTATATATGTTGAAAAATCAATTGTGGTCTCTGCCTAATGCTAGCACGTACCAATTATTTGAATAATACCGGAGCGTTTATTATATGTTTAGAATATAATATGAAGCATATTGTTAAGTATATTTGTGTTTTTCATTCGTATTTACAATCAACTTGTTTGTATATGTAATATTCAATAATAATCGACGGTAAAATTCGTATCCACATTTTTTTTTAACCGAACCGTGTAATTTTTACGATACAGTCGGATTTCACAGTATTTCAATCTGTGTAAATTGATAATATTTTGACGTTCTAAACTTTTAATTATTTTTTGTAATCCTCGATATATATATATATATATATTACATGCGGGTATATATTAAAAGACGTATATTTCCGGTTGAGTTTAAAGTTAGAAATTACATAAAAACAATCAAACTAACAAAACTATGCCATTTATATCAAATTCACTACATACAGAAATACGAACATAATTAACTTACGCTATTGCACTATTACTGCATAAATATTTTAATAAGTGTATACATGTTTTACACGCGTGCACACAAATACACACAAACGCATGTATAAAAGTACCGAACAATACGTTTAATGATTTTTCAACCACAATTATATTAATTGTTATCAATTAAAATTTATCGCTTTGAAGACGAAAAGTAATTGTTAGTTTCTCAATTCATTTAAACCCGTATTTTTTAATTATACGCACGATTTCCACTTGATCAGCGCAGTATAAGATTATATAAAACCTGTGAGTGTTATGACAGTTCTTTTACTCGCTTTTTTGAGAAATATAGTCGTGGTGATTACTGTATAATACAATATAACTTTGTGCTGAATAATCGTTTGGAATTCAATCCTCTTTTAATAACATCGCTTACTAATAAATCATATCATGCTATTCCGACTACTATGTAGCTATGTTGTTAATAATAACGCTAAAGTATATAATATGACATTATATTAAATGTCCATGATATATATATATACTCTTTATTTATCCACAGTGATTTCGAATATCTTTTCGAGTTATTGCGTGACGAGTGCTATAACTGCAATATACCTAATGCTTTTTTATCCTTTGCATTATTCATAAGCAATTAGCCTTGTCGAAAATAACATAAAACTTTCATTGTACGCGAGATTTTTCGTCATCCGTTATATTTTCACCGTTTTTACTTGTTATATTCCTTTATCAACAAAAGTGTCATTCATGTGACTCGAATTAAACCGTGAATATGTTTTTATTTGAAATAAAGCATTGACAAATATTTGAAATGTACGGCCTATAAATATATATATATGTATAAATATGTGCGTGTGAGCGTTTTTTTACTATATAATGAACATATAGTAAGTACGTTATATATTATTAGTTTGTCGAATGTTATCAAAGACTGTTTTATATTTTATATATAAAGCGGTTTGTATATAGTTGAAAATAATAATAATATTTTCAGAATGGGAAAAATACATTTATATATTCGACTTGTGAGTAAAAGGAAAAAATGTACAAAAACTAATATAATAATAACCGGTAATAATTTTTCGTACGGAAAACATTTTAAGAATATATTGGATAGTACTAAACGTAATTTTTATAAGTCGATTTGAAATGTTTTAGAAAGGGAAAGATAGGCAAAAATTATTTTATTACTAAGTTAATTATACTCGACACGCAATGCTTTGAGTCTTCGTGCTAAGTCGAGTTTCGATTTTCGATAATGATATGTCAACGTTGCCCGAATTATTAATGAAGACTTTTAATAACAATGCCAAAAATCAATATAACTAAAGTATATTATGAATGTACGGTATACACCACGAATAAAATAGTTAATGTTTTAATACGAATTGATTCAGCGAAGGAAGCCGTACATGCTGTATAATTTACCAATAGAAAAGTCGCGCAAAAATTTCAATATTCGAAAAATAAAAAGAAGGCCATTTTTCGTCCTTAAACAATTACAGTAAAATGTTTTAATTCAAACAAAACGTTTGGTATATAAGTAAAATAGACATATATATATATATTATGACGTATGATCATTAGGACGTTATTTACGAAACAAATATTATAACAATAGTATAGAAACAAACGTCGTAGCACTTAAGTATAAAATATAATTGTGTATTTTTATAATTAAACACACGACGTTATGATTTCTTTAATTGATCGCGGTAATAATTTTTGGTTAAACTTAAACTAGCAAAAAATTAAAAAGTAAAACAAACGACATCGTCAACATAATATATGTCGAGTCGTTTTAACGGACCGTGTAAGGCTAAGCCAAAACGCGTTTGTCCTATGTCCGCGGCATGCCAAACGTATTGTTTTTCCTTCGGTTTACTTTTGTAATAACGCTTATTTACTTACGTATTACTGACCATGTGATAATTCGTCGGCGTTGGAAAACGCACGATACTCCTTATTATAAAATATAATTAAAAGCGACGTCTATGCGTGAGCGCAATAACAAATATTCTCGCGCAGAATTATCATACGTTTTAACATATTACGCATTTTTGTAAACATTGCGTGTTATTTATAGGTACGTCAAAAACTACGAAATAAAAATTTAATTATGCACCTCGTTTGGACGATGTTGCACTGCATACAATAATAGCTCTCAAAGAAAAGTTTTGTTATTTATCTACTGTTTGAAAAGTAATTTAACTTCCGGACGTTCAGAATTCTTATATTCACGAAAATATTATTAAAATGCCTCGGGCCCGGTCGTATTTTTGACAAACATTTCTCCATTACAGTTTGTGTGTCACATTAAATGGCGTAAATATAGAGATATATGTACCGGTTACATTTTTTGGTGTTACCTTAACACCAATTATTACCGCCTACGTATTTCATTTTTGTTTTATTAATTTCGACCGTAGCAACGTATAGCTTATTCGATAATAAACGCTGTTTAATCAACCGAAAGAAATAATCATTATAAAACCGACACAAGTTAAGTGTTCGTCAGGTACAACGATTAACCGTCACGATTTCATCCAAAAAAATGTCAATAAATATGGGTTTAAATTCAACCGAATACATTTTTAATTTTAATTGTCAACGCTCCGACGGACATTTTGAAGTGTCGTTAAGTTGACCGCAATATTTACTTAAATGACGATCTTCTAATCAGTTTGTCTTAATAATATTTTGAAACTATAAAGCGCGCGATCGTAGTTCTTAATGTTAAGTTAATAATTTGGCGAGTTTACGGAAATCTATTATTATTTTATCTAAATTAACGAATAAACTAATTAATTTATTTATTTAAATAAATAAACGATCGAAGAAATACTACTGACAACGGAAACGTGACCGTGAAGTTTACATAAAAATACCACGTGATTCATTAGCAGACGAACGAAACGCGCGCGATAAAATTAAATTCCGCGCGGTTTTGCGGCGGTACATTAAACGAAGTCGTGGTAAAAATAATAGGTACGGTATATAAAACGAGATCGTAATAGAGGTAATACTCCAAAAACAACATATGGAAGCGCGGTGTAATAAACGACGTGTTAGGTAAACCGTAATATATATATATATATATATAGCTAATATGTATAATGCGCTTTGTACAATATGTAGATCGTATTACTAAACAAACACGAAATTACCGTAGATAAAATGTCGATTGTAGAGATAGTATGTTGGACGAACGTGTGTTCTCCGAGTTATTAGCTTCGTTTTTTACGTTATTAACCGGATAGTATACGTAGTACGGTTTTATTTACTTTCTTCTGAAACTATTTATTATTACGATGTACTCAATTTCGTTTTTCCCTAGGTGCCAACATTCACGGGATGTGTGTACTAACATCGTACATAACACGGAATTAAAAGTCGTACGTACCAAACTTACGTTATAATAGTTTAAATACTTCGAGTCCGTAGCACGGACTTTGATAGATCATAGCGTGAAAAACGCTCCGAACTCTAATCCAAGTATTCGACCGTGTATTCGATTAGAATTTTCCCGATATCGAACGAGCTTTCTAATTGTTAAAATAGAAGGGTGAACCGGACGGGATCGTACGAGGGTAGACATTTTCTTCTAGAAGCTTTAAGAGTCCGGGTTTCCAGATAACGCAATGCTTAATCCAAACTATTCTCTCGAGAAATTTGAGAATATTCGCTCTAATCTATTCGAGTTTTTGTTCTTGTAGTTCGATACACTTTCGTAATGTGCCTTGTACGCCGAGGCTTTTTTATAAATCATATTGAACTTTCGAAATTTCTACGTGACGCGATTCTTAGTGAATCAAACTAAAACTATATTCGATGTTGTGAAATAAAAATGGGCTCCAACGGGACCCGTCGAAAATCACATAATACCCAGCGATATTTCATAAGTTCTGACGAATCCAACGACGTGACTATAGTTCAATTCGATTGATTAGTTTCGAAGATTACCCGAACATTTCCGAAAATTATTTCCTATTTATCTACACTATATATACACACACACACACACACACATACACACACACACACGAGTACATATCGTACTTCCAGTTTTTTACTAACATGAAATCCGAGATATCAGTTCGATGTTTTTGGGCGGCGGATCGTTTAGTGTTCGGACGTGTAACAAAATCCGATCAATTTTGCGACTAGTGCATGGTTCTGCCGTTCGCTGACCGATTGTTATTGGACACGACCGCCATTTACGATCACCCGTCCGCACCGCCACCTCACGAAAGCTAATTAATTCTCCACGCGATGACGCAGGAACCCGATCGTCGGTTGACAAGGCGGGAAAGGGTCCACTAACGGGGTTTCATGATAAATTCTGAACGGAATAATAATAATCGTCGCCGAGGATTTGATAAACGACATCTTTCATACAGTACATTGGTCGAAATATCGTTCACGATGGCGGCAGTCCGCGATACCGCTGGGTTGGTCGGACGGACGCGTGCCACCGTTACAAATACAACGCCCATGCTCATTAATAATTTGTTATAGCAACGCCTAATATATGCACCGCGGGTACTCGATGACTTTTTTTAATTGTACGAAGTACTCAAATATCGTTTTATTTATTGTCAATAATTACGGGGCTAAGCGTGCATGAGCTATTGAACTCACTCAATGTCCGTCATTTTGCGTTCGGGCCGAAGACTCGACTACTACGATAGATACTCGTCATCACTTTTATGGTACACTATGACATTACCATTTTCGTCTGTCGCGTCGCTGAATTCGGTTTTGTCAACGCCAACTTTTTCTCAACGGGTATACGCGTAACGATAAGATTTTTAAGTTCGAGTTTCATGGGCGCGAGACGGACAGACGCCGTTCATTACTAACTAATCTTTACAAATGATTAAAATTAAACTATTGTAAGAATATTTAATTATAACCTATATAAATATATATGAATCCGGACAAATTATACATTTTTTTTTATCTTAAATACTTAGTATTTTTTGTCCATGACGAGTTACCATTCGTCGGTCAACGTAACTTATAGGTATACTTGTTTTCCGTTTTTGAATATATATTTCATTTTTTTTCATTTTCTCTCCACGAAGCGACGTTAGATTTAAAAAAAAACGATACAATTTTTTGCTTTCCGACGAGATCTGTCCACCAATAACGCATTGGTGTAACACTACGAATGCTGGCAATAATTTCGACGATGTAAATTCGTATATTTGTCTGAAAACGAGACGCGATACGCGTACGTTTTTTTTTTAAATCAAACAATACCACGAGGTGGTCGTAAAATGATCATTCGTACGTTCGTGTTTTTTAAAAATGATACATCGAAAATTGTACGCGCGTTGTTTAATCTGTATATCGAATACAATTCAAATATTATTTCGTTTTATATGAACGTTGTAATTGTGACGATGTTATATATATATATATATATTTACGTAGTAAAACTCGAATCAAGTGGTTTTGCTTCCCGATACGACCCAAGGTGTAATCATTTTACGTTACATATTTTGTACACATGTTACGATTAAATATTCCGTACTTATCGACGGTATTATTACTAAACGGGAACACTCTTCCATGCTGTTTAATCTTTACTAACGAACCAATGAAATTCAAAAGAATAATTATAACGAGTACCTGTACGTATATATATATATACTTAAAAGAGGAATTACTTTTTTTACCTACCCGTACTATTGTTTCCTTCAATATTAATTTTATGATATAGTTTTTCATTTTATAAAAATGTAAATTTCTTTCGGTTCCTACCGATTCAACGGTATTCCGTAAGATCATAAATAAAACGCGAATATTTTTTTCAACCAAGTCAAATATGTTATTCTTAAACTTAAAATTTTTTATATATATCTATATTATTCCGATTATATGACATAACGGAATTATCCATTTTACGATTATCTCAGTTATTTGCGAATATTAATTAAAAATAGATAGAATATTCTAAGAAAAGCCGATATTGATTGCTTGAATGAGATAGCAAATAAATCACGTAGCTTAATGAAAATACACATTGTTAAATAAATTAATTTTAAAACTATTTACAGTTGAACAAACGACGACGATGCTTCAAATATCCATTTGTTGAATAGAGAGTAGTGAATACACAGTATGGCATAAAAGAACTTTTAGCGTAAGAAATCGCATAACGTTGTACCGAGAAATTAAAATCCTTTTGATTCAGTTGACGATAATAATAATAATAATAATAGTAATGTAAACTTCAGAGATATTTTAAGTTGAAATTTTTCTATTGTCCATTTTCGTTAAGATCTTATTTGTCGCAAAATAAATTATAATGACGTAATGTGTATGCAAAATAACAACGATGACATAGATGATAAAATAAACGCGAATTTATAAACAAGGGTCAGGAGAGAGATAGATAAACGCTGGTACCAGGAATTTCCTGGTGAGCCATATTATGTTTTTTTTTCGTTGCACTAAGCAATCCCACGAAATATATACACGGAAAATAGAGTGGCGTTCTCGTTGCAACAAAAAAATAAAGAAAATTACACAACTATATTTAAAATTGTAATTGCAGGTATTCAAAATGTTTACGAAAACTGAAAAAAGTTACGCGTGATTTTGGATTTGGAATATTTCACGTTGTAATGACGAACCATATATTTATGTTGTTTGAGTTAATAATTAATTGTTTCAACGTAACAGTTGATCAATTGTAATTACAAATTGTCGGTTATATAAATTTATTAGCAGATTTAATCCGGAATCACATCTAGGTTAAAAATGAATTTTGAGGTTGTAAGTCACAAGAGTGTCACGTGAACGTTCATTTTTGAAACTAAAAAAATTTGAAAACGTATTTTTAAGAAACACTTTGGCACAAGATCGCTCGGAGAGTTAAGTGTTTATGAAAATGGAAAAAGACATGTTGGGATCCAGTAAATATTATTGATTATAAAAGTTTTGAAATTCTGAAAACGTCGCGTTTTTACATTATTTCGTTCGTCTATTTATTATTTGATAGCGAAAATCTGTTAATTTTTATTGACGTAAGAAATTGCGATTATTTCATTAGTATTATTTGAATAATGTGAACATTTGTTTCTTTTTCCTATTTTAGTACGTTGTCGTGTTATAATTGAGCCCTTTTTTCATAAAACCGACGATATCCTTGTCGGTAGTTATCCCGTCTAAAAATTATTTCTCAATCTGCTACTATGAAAAACTGGAGAATAGCTCTCAGAATAAAACGCTGTCGACACATCTGATGAAACGGGCAGTCCAGAAATACGTCAGTCCAGGGAATTCATTTGTAGATAATCGCGGTTCCGAAATCACGCACACCATCGCAAAATATTGGCGGCGATAATGATTTCGTTTCACAAATAACTTCGATTGAACAGTAGCGAACGAGTTGGTTAACTCGGACCTCTATGTTTCGGGAAAATCGTAAATAGCGAATAATAATAACTAATACGTTTGTTGATTCGTTGTCGCGCTATTATTATAACTATCGCGGTGGCCGCCTACGTGACGGTGACACCTTTGACTCGGCGCGTGCCTCGCTTTGTATTGTTTCCTCGGCGTTAACAGCCGGGTGAAGTTCAAACGTAGTTAATCCTGGACGGCGCGTACTTACCAGAGGATTATCGAGTGTGACTGACGGTGGAGGCGCTGGGTTCGGAGTTGGATCATTCGGTCGTAATATAATTGGACCGAGTCGTTTCCGATCGATCACCGAACGTATAATAGTGATAGAACGTATCGTACGCACTTTCCGCGGTATGCGGAAGAACCGCTAAGAGACGATTTTACAGGTCTCCGTAACGGCCGGATGTGATTAACAAGTCGATAGTGATTAATTCTATGAGCTGAACACACACCCTTACACATAATATGTCCATACACGCGGCAATGTCGACGTTCTACATGTCGCCAAACTTGGCCGCCATACCATATAATATAATACACGCGTGTAATCGTTCCAATCGAAACATCGCGTAATATTTAATACCCGATATTTCACTCGTGGTCGGTGCATGCAAGTCCAACGTGTAGGGTGAAAAACACGCGCGCAATACTCTCGTCTCTGTTTTCCTCCCCTCATATACACACACACACACAACCGCGTGAATTAATGGGGGTGGTGATCCTGGAGGTCACCGTTGACTTAGTCACCGTTCGATTTACATGCGCGTATTCCACTCGTACACACACGCCAATCATATTAGCTTTGACAAATTTATAAAAGTTACCGATTCCATTATTATTTACATTACCAATAATCATTATAGATATATACATAGTCGTTAAAAATTGTGTTCGATACTATATAACTAATTTAAGAAGTAACGCCAGTTTCAAAATATATTAGTTGTAACTCGAGTTAAACGGTAACAATATGTGCCTGAGACAGACAAATGTACGTACGTATTTAGTTTATTATATTTTATTGAACCTTCGAAGGATTTTCAATGTTTCTTGTGTCGTTTTTACGTGCACGTTTCCCGCGACGAATAATTTGTGCCGAAAATTAATATTCGTTCGATTTCAAAAATAAACGCATGAAAATTGTCAATAAGATCGCGGAGATTTTAGACGTTTACCAAACAATTTCATGTCTATGGCGTACAAAACAGTAGTACTTACATTATATTTTTCTGTTATTTAACCGTAGTCATTGTCACAAACCATCAGCGTGCCCATAAATTACTCGTTAAACAGATAACCTGTCGGATTAATATTAAAACGTTAGCGACCCCGTTTCGGCCAAAACAAAACGGTACGCCGGCAAGCGTCCTTCCCGTTTCAATTAATTTAAAAGAGATGTGTTGACAATGGTTAAAAAGAAAATAGTACGCTAATCAAAACGTATAAATCGTAACGCACCATAAAAATAAAGCGAATGTCTTATACGTTGAATTTATTATTATTAAATAACGATTAAGAAGAAAAAGTTACATTTTTTGAAATACGCGAGATGGATTACTGTTAAAATACAAACGTTGACGGAAAAAAAGCTGTTTAAAGAACGATATTTGGAAGTTCGTGAGCGGAACTAAACGACGCTCGAATTTTACTAAACATTTTTCCAAAGCTGTTTTCGACCGTCTTTCTAAATTTGTAGGGACAAAATAGATACGGGAATTATGCGGCGGAACAGAGGCCGTGTCGTTCGGGCGATAAGTAAATGTATTTAGTGGGGAGTATAGGTGGAATTCAACGAAACGGCGTTCGCGGCTCAACTGATGGACGCTCCGCGGGACTGTTGGTCTGACGAAAAATAATAAAAACGAGAAACGAAGTATTCTCCGCGGTCGGTACCGTTTAATTTTATTTGGTTTCGTGTTCCTCGGGAGAACAATAATAACGTGCGCGGGACTCGCGCAAAAAGTAGAACACGTCGTAGAAACAATTATTGTGTTTCTGTCTTATAATATATATCGTATGTGTGTCCGTACCCACATACACGTACTCATACACCAACACACACAAACAAATTTATATATATAAACATTTTCGTATTCCACGGGGATCAATTCTCTCGTTATATTTTCCGCAACCCTTAATGCATACAGCACAAACTCGTCGCAACGTCCATAACGCGTTTATTTCTCCGCGGAGGAGGAAGAATGGATAAGAAATATATACGTGCAATAATAAAATACACGGCAAAGAAGAGAACGTTTTTATTTTGTCGGATTATGACGAAAAAATCGAGCGGCTGTAATAAGTGGATGTAAAAAACAGGTCATCGTCATCCAGCAGTTTTTGTTTTTTCCTTATTTTTTTCGGGTGTTTTTGTTGTTTTTATTTTTGAACGCGTACTTTGGAAATTTCACAGAATTCAATATAGTCGCTCGCGTGACTTAATACCATATACAATAAATTATACCGAGCTCGTAGGTAATGGTAGCGCTTTTATTAAGTCTGAACGTTTTTATCAGGTAGGTATATAAAGCCGTTATTGGAAACAATCTGCGTTATTCGGAAATTTATTATCGGCGTTTTTTTTTATTTGCTTATTAATTTTTTTTTTTTTAAATATTTCCTCGCTAGACGTTTACTATACGCAGTCGACTCGTATTTAATATATTGAAATTTATGCGCGTTTATTATACGCATAACACAATATACATAATTTTGCGCGTATTATAATATTTATCTATACTTAACGAAGGTAAAATAATATAATTTCATCGCGTCATGTTAATAAACCGTATTTTGATATCGTTCATTATCAAGGTAACTGAGTATAGTATACATAATAAATGATAAATCAAAATAACCACGTAACGCATAATTACGATCAAAACGGGCACGTGTGAATAAATATATCACGCCAGTGGTTAAGATATCGATTACCATTTCTGAAGTTATTTGTTTCAAAACGCCTATCAGCAGATATCGTAAATGTGGGCATCCAGTAATCATAAAATTAAGAATTTCGTTTATTGTTTATTTTCCACGTCAATTAATTCTTCGTTCTGTATATATATATAAATTAATTATAAATATATATATATATATATATATATATAGAAAGAGAGAATGACTATTCCAAAATGGTTCGTTTGGTTTAAGTTGGCTATACATTTTGGAACTTGCAAATTGTGATAAACGAAATACCAATTATTTGAAAGATGGGAGTATTTATCGATTACCAATAAGTTGCGATAATATGTAACTTAGCCGAGTGACGTGATTAAATTAGTTCTTGTCGAAATGTTGATCGAGAATCAAAAGACGTTTTGTGTGCTCTGCTTCGAGAAGTGTGAGTGGGTCATCGTGATTCAACGTAATATTCAACGACAGATTAATATTGAACGTCCAACGGCTCAGAGCATTCAAAGAAAACCAATGGGAATTTGTCGAATATGAATGGAATTCGCCCAAACTTACCGTTATCTGTGCCGCTTCCAGAGAGAATGTATACGGACCATTTTCATTCGATGGGAAAACAATAACAAGAATTTCGTACTTACGTATGTTTAAGGATTGGCTATTCCCACGACTGCAAGCCGATGGATATAATTTCATTTTACAACATGATGAGGCACCATCATATTGGTACCTAGAAGTCTGCAAATTTTTCAACGATAAGCTACCACAATGACGGATCGGTCACTGTGATAAAAATGACGCATGTTGTTCTTGCCCAGGGGCAGGCCCATTCACCGGACCTTATAATCTATGATTTTTTTTCTATGAGGTTACGCAAACAAATCTTTTTATATACCTTCCCTTCCAAAAGATCTTAATAAATTGAAAAGTTGCACTACACACGCGTTACATATTTAATTATATTTTTGTATAATCTTATTGTAGTCTCGAATAGATTCATAAAAAGTGTAAATATTTTTATTAACACATATGTATTGAACTGTAGAACTAGAATATATTAAATCTCTAACGTCTATAATCAATTACGTCGCGGGTTATATTATTCATTGCATAATACAGAAATTGATGAGTGATTAATGTTTTTTATTTTTAATTTTCTAAACTCGTTCGGTTCAATGAAATATATTCTACAAGGCTACAGAATAGTTGATTAGCATAAACATGTATTCTAGATCATTTTCTTGTGTCTATGAAAATTTTAAACGAATCAGACAATGTCTTATACTCTTCATAGAACTATTTACATTCGAAATATTGCGCTTGGTGTGAACAAAGAAATCATCTAAAACGACGGAGACTTAAGCCATTTACGTTTCGTGAGAGTCAGTTAGAGTTTTATTAAAATAATATTTCGATGTTATCAGGTACTTATGTTAATTAACGAATATTTTGATAAATCAATGTATAAAGTGTCGTTAAAAGATGACTTCTTTCGTGAAAAATCTTAATATATATTGTAAACACTCTAAATATATATACTTACCGATACAGATAGTATTTTATGTGGCAACATAAACATTTATTTAGAAATATTTTGAATTTCATCGCCAACGTACATATATATATATATATGAGTTACTGACGATGTTTTAAAATTCCCGATTGGTGATTGATCATTTGAATAATATATGCATAAATACTACGATAAATGTTTAAACATAATAAAAACAGATTTACAATAAAACGTAAAAAGTATTTTATTTCGCAATTATTACAATTATGACTAAGTGATATTATTAAAGCGAATTAACAATTATTTGATTATGAAGTTGTAATATAATGATTTCACGGTTATGATTATAGACTGGGCATATTTTCATATATATATATATATATATATATATATATATAATTGGGAAAGTGATTTCATAAAGAACTATCTGTGCACGTTTTGATTCATTTGTAAAAATTAAAATAAGCAATTAAATTTGTCTACTTATGAAAATGTAGAATTTCGGTTTTACGTAATATTAAAATATACACGAGATATTTAAATTGTAATAAAGTTTACAACAACTTCAGATACACAAGGCATTGAAATTGAAAGATATATTTGCCTAAGAAATAAAAAAAGTACTTTTGATTTAATAGAAAGTAAAGTACAAATATTACTTGAACGATTTATTCAGTTGCTGGTAACATATA
>JAIPRN010004854.1:0-13026 GCA_025469175.1 Geopemphigus sp. TES_GeoC_2020
CTTTTCAAAACAAAATGAAAATATATAAGGGTATTAAAATATTCTGTTCAGTAATAATTTATTCGAAGAGTATACACGGACGAGTGCTCGTACTCGTTATATTATTCTTCGTTATATTAAACGAGTTCGTATTTATAGGTACATTGGTTTCGCTTGATTGATGATATTAAAGAAAAATACGAAAATTGCGCTCCGAAGAAAAATTACAAATAAAGAACGAGACGCGAGATTGTCAAACGCGTAACATCTATAAACACGAATATATAACGGAATATTTGGTCACGGCTGACTAACGTCAAAACTATTCGGCGAATTTGGACGAACAAAGTTACGGTCACATTCGAATAACTAATCGTCATGGACAAGACAAACTTGTAATTCGCGACCGTTCGTTAAATCAAAAAGCTCTCAGGTCATAATTTGCAAATCATGCGTCGGACAAAGTTGACTTCGACTACAAACGTACACTAAATGGTCAAAGTACATGAAAACAAACTACGCTGTAATTTTAATATTTTTTATTACCGCTAGATGCCACTGATACACTAAATACATCATCGACGTTCGGTAACTTATGATTATGACATTAAATCGTCATTGATATAGTGTTTGAACGGAAGTCGAACGAAAGAAATGATTATAGTTTTAATAATTGCAAAACAATCGAACGGACGACATCCACCGTTTTACATAATTACGGTAAATTAGGTAATCATTATGCCGTAAACATTTTTAAATATACAAATTTCAATAATAATTTTAGGCCAATCCAATGCAGACGTTTGCCAGTGGCCCGAAACTTTTAGTGACTCTAATATTGCATACATAACTTATAGACAACACGTGGGAGGCTACCTGTTCCCTCTTTTATTTTACAACTATTGTCGACAAATTTAATTATCTTGCATATATATTATAAATCTAACATCTATAGTTATTCTCTTTACATTATTTTACTATAAAATTCATTTGAAAATTATTTACATTTATTTAGGACTATAATGTTCGTCTAAAAATTACTCGCTCTAAAATTATGCGTCCGATATTTTCTATACTTAACGTAATCAATTGGTTGAATCGCCGCCAGTAGGGCGTATACCTAATTTCGTTCTTAATCAACTTTTAGCTTAACCTTTTACGTCATGTTAAGAGTTATTCGAAAATCGTTAATTGTTTGTAATTACCCATAGTTCTCAATTATGTTGAAAAGTTGCTTACGCAAATTACTGAACATATTAAAATTGCAACCGTTACCTAAATTAATTTATACGAATTTAAATAAGTTTCAAAAAAATATTCTTAGTGCATAGTTAAACGCGTTAAACAAGAGAAAAGTATAATACTTAAAATATTTTATTTGAATACGCGACCAACTGCTAACGGTGCTGACGTAAATTTGAAATTGTTGAAGTTTTGGAATCAACGTAAATAACATAATTCCGTTTATGTTGAATGAAGTATATATACGTACCAGTTACACACTCGATATTGTTAAATTAAACGTATTGTTTATATTCCGTGACGCGACTTTTATTTCGGGTTTTTTCTCGTTTATTCCGAAATTGAGTACGCGTATAAATAGATTACGCGTACTTATTTTGACATCTTCGTTGTCTGGCTGGTGAAAAATAAAACCAGATCGGTTTGAAAAACACACTTCACAGCGCGGGTGGATAAATGCGCATGTGTCTACCGAAACACGTGTCATAATCGGCGGCAATTGCGTTCACGACCGCCGAATAAAACGTATTCGGCTGTCACCCGTCCGAGTTCCCATCTCTCTAAATATAAAACAAATTTCGCGATTACGCCGACATAATATATGCGAACGCGCGTACCGATATCGTACGAGACGACGTAATATATACCGATGGTTCGTAGATATTCGAGGAAAAGGAAATCTGACGTTTACACGTGTATAGTACGTGTATTACGGAATTCGGAGACAACCATGTAATATATATATATATATATATATTATTTCTTTGAACGGATGTAATATAATCTCACTAGTAATATTGTACGCGCTCGTATTATACGTATATACGTACGCGTGTACGATAATATTATGGCGGTGCGGGTAGGCACGCGTGCGTTGCGGGCGACTCGCGTCGGGAATATTATCGAAGAGGCGCGTGTAAAAAGTGACAAACGCCAACGGCGGGCATACCGCGAACGTCGACGCACGAGCACCTCGTGGACGAGGCGAAGGGGTGTACGCGATTTCTTCACGGCCGGTTACGGCGAAAACGTCGGAAATCTTAGCTGAATAAACGATATCCGGCGCGCCGAAAACGAAAACAATAGAACGCAGTAAACGTCCGTCCGACACGCGGCCGGGATCGTTAGCGCTTTTCACCGCTGTGTGGTCCCGTAATCGTCCATCGAAGTATACGAGCCGTGTCCGTACGCCGTTTCATCGAGCGGTTCCGTTCGATTTTCGAGCGTGTCGAAAACACGACGCCCGCAATTCGGCTTTCGATCGCGGCCGTCGTCGGCGCAAATTCCGGGTGGTGTCTACGTGCTCGTAATGTGTATAATATTACGAACGCGTTAAGGTCCAGACGCGCGACGAGTTGAATATATTAGAGGTTAAGGGTTAGGACGAGGGACGATTTGCAATGGGTCGGTCACGCGTAGCCCCTTTATAACACATAAGTATATATATATATACGGTACGTACGCGCTGAAACACGTATATTTTGTAGAAACGGCGCCTGTCAAATAATAATAATAATATTCTCGAGCGGTGCCGACCGCGATAAAGTTCGGCGGGATTATAATTTTTTGACGTTCGCCAAAAGCTTAGACGGCCAGAGTTACGGTGCGACGGAGCTCTCGTTTCTCGTAACTCTTGTAATCCCGTTTGCGTATTCAGCGCTGGGCGACGAATTACGGGAAAGTGTTCGCGCCGTGCACGTTTTACGTTACCACGTTACGATAATAATACGAATTTCGTACGAAGAGACGACGCCATTCCTGTTCGTCGCCGGGACACGCGAAAATACCACAGGACCGATTTGCGCGGAAGCTTCGTGGCCATTTTACTTACGTTCTCCCTAAGCTTTGAGCATTTTAGGGATTGCTTAATGGCCAGCGATGTTCAGGACAAACTCCTCTATATGCGTCTACTCTTGAAAAACAACGAAGCACAAACGCGGCAGAACAATTTCGTTTATCATATATAGTACAATAATATATTTATATATGTAGATGTACTGGTTGATGCTATTTCCAGTTAGAAGCTTTTTAAAGAAAAGAACATTATAACTATAATGTATTAAGATTAATCGAACAAATTAAAACAAAGAAAACAAACACACATAACGCTATAACAACACAAATCAGAAAAAACGATACACGCAACACACACTATGCACAGCACTGTACTGCTGCTGCGCAATGTCAATACACACCACACTCCCTACCGTGGTCAATCATAGAATAAACAATAATCCCACATAAATATATATATATATATTAAACAGCTATGTTATAACGATCGTCGTTATTATTATACTTACGTTCAATCTCGTTTGTATTCATTTTTGGCAATCAAGTACTTACGAGTTTTCTGGTACATGTGGTATATATATTTAGTCAATGGCGGTTACGTTCACGAATATTTTAATACGTATTTTCTTTGGAATCATCGATGTTTTTGAAAATGTATAATACAACGCCCGCGATGTTTTCGGACGGTAGGAACGATCGGGCAATGTTCTACGATGAATTCCAATTTTGACCTGTGACGGCATAACGACGACGACTTTAGTTTCGAAATCGATAATTGGCGTTTACAATACGCTATATTACTCAGACGTTAAAACGAAATCGGCATCCGTTAGACGATACGTAAAATATTATCATAGCGTGTTGTTATGTCGTACAATAGCTGTAGGTTGTGTGTGTGTGTATTGCGTTCAAAGATTACTGGAGGCGAACATAAAGTTTATCATAAAATAAGATTCGTACGCTTATTTCGTAATGCCGCGTTCCGTCCGCAGACCTGGCTGACAAAACTAATCACATTATTTACCATCAGCGTGACGCTATATATATATATATATATTATACGTATTACTGAACGACGGGAAGAACTTAAAAATAAAAACACTTACCGCGCCGAAAAGAACAAAATTAAATCGTTTGTCATCATTTATCTCTCGACATTAAATGCAGGCGCACGAGATCGTCGTCGTCTTTTTTAATGTTTCGGTACGTTTGGATTTTCGAAACGAAGAACTAGCGAACCGTGAATGCTATGTGTGTCGGTTCGAGTGGATTACTAGCGGACTAGAGAAACGTTTTAGTTCATTTTGAATTCCAAAACACATAATTGTGATCGAAAATACGCTGTAGTTCACATTAATTAACGAATTCAATACCTAAAAAACCTAAACTCGCCTAATTTATAACGAATAACAATCCAATAACAATTCCGATACTTTATTTTAATTTCGACGTTTATTCGGATTTATTCAGGTTGTTTTTCATTTTAGACGCATAATCCTACACAATTGATTAAAAATGGCCGATGTTTTCAATATTCTATTTCGTGGATAAATGGAATTAATATTATTATATAATTATTATTATTATATTAATAAGCGTCAAAAAAAGTACGAGACTAAAATTCTTAAAAAATCAACGTTATTCCTTTTCAAAATAACATCCCTGGCGTAGAATCACCAACGGTACGCATCTGAGAATGATTCTTCTGGAAGCTGTTCGAGGTACTCCTCAACGCTTTACTGGGCCTAAAGTTTAAGTTGAATTTGATTCTTCAGAAAAAATACCTCAAGTTGGGGGAATAGCCAAAAATCACGAGATCCGACGAATAAGGGTTCTGGGATATCGTTATAATGTTCTAAAAACCCATTTGTCCACTCGATTTTGCAATTATTCTTTTATCAACATTTGTGGTATCCAGCGGGTACATACACACACACACACACACACACGTCGCGCGTATAATTCTTTAGTAAAAATGTTATAAACGGATGATTTCGATACGTTCGTCACTTCAAGAGTAGCTTAGAATGTGAACGAACAATCGTATATGATTGTCACAGTATTGGCGTAAACGTCGTTAGATTCTGTTGATGGTCGACTGTGAATGGGTAAAAATACTATTGTCGGTTTTCCTTCTAAAAACAGTTTTAGCCACCCAAATATTAACCGAGTATTTGTGAATAACGACCAATACAGTGGTGATACAAATTCGCTAAGAATCTACAAAACGAAATAAATTTCACGATTATGATTTCCGTCCAGGGTTTCGTGCGAACCCGAAATAATAGATATTGAAAATACAATATACGCGTACATAATATATATGTATATCCGGATTTATTTCGCGTAATTTATTATAAAGTTTATATAGTGACGACAAAAAAAATCACTTCGGTGCCGACGGACGGATTAATATATTATATGTTCCGTACTGTGGATGTATTCTGTGACACGTACGAAAGTGCGTTAAAACGTTATGTATATACACTATTGTATATCGACGTAAGTTTTTGTGAGTAAAGTTCGAGACCGATCGTACGATATTTTACGAACCCGACAAATCTCCCGTTAAAGCCGTCCGCGTGGTCACCGCGTCGGCCGATTCCGTTTAAATATATAACGCTTTTCTCTTTCCTGCGTTTCCACACTCCCACCTTACAAGTTTCGACCTACTCGATCGGCATACACGTACAAAGATAAATAAACCTAAACAGCAGTTAACGCGAGTTTATACATTTTAAAGCGTTTGCCGGTTGAAAAACGTTGACCCGAATGGGAATTTTATGGGAAATTGTGTCGGCCCATTTTCACGATTTCTTCGTTCGTGAAAAAAACATTTTAAAAATGAACGGTAATACGGAAATCGATTTTCACAGTAATTTTACCATAATAATTCGGCTACGCGCGGAGATCGTTTTTCGCCCTAAAGGATGTTCGAGATTTAAACGGCCTAACGTGTCGGTAGAGAGATTCCTTTTGATCCTTTCGCGCAATTAAGTTAGGTATGGTTAGGTTTCCAAAACGGTCGGTCAGAAGCTTCACCGCCACCGCCACCACTGCCACCACCAACATCAACCACCGTTCGCGACACTGACAATACTACGTTAAATGTATATGTGTATATATATATATATTGTTGATAATTGATAAGACGCCATAATACCGCCACAAATTGTAGGCGGAAAGATTCGCGTTTCGAGCATGGTGAGGTGGGTTCAGGTTGATGATGAGGGACGACGGTATACGGCACGTGATAATTTATGACCTTTCAAATGCAAAACCGGCCACTAGATACGTGTTGCGAATGAAGGGGGGGGGATTGTGTTGGTAGAGAACAGGTGGGGGGGTTGCCGTATACAAAAACGGATTATTGGCCGTATCCGTCGTTCGTCATTTATCACCTGCAGCGAGTGTAAATTCGCGATGTTTGCGTGACCGGCGGTGGACGCGGCGTCCCTCTGAATTTCATCCCCCCGTCCCATAATACACCCTGACAGCTCTATCACCCTCATTCCCTGTCCATCGCCGACATCGAAGACCCGGTAGCATTGTACGCGACGGTTCAATAACGCGTCCTTTTGTGTTATCTACCGGCGAAAACCGTTTTGAATATTTCATTAATACTGTTTACGAAGAGCGCGGCGGACGCGCGACCCCAAAACGATTATTATTTATCCCTGGTCGCCACCCCCACCCACGACCGTTTACCCGCGATGACCTTCGATATACGCGTCGTAATTTTCTTCAAACCGCCCAAAGTGTATACATGTATGTAAGTATACAGAGTGTTTACCTAGTATAACAGTAAACAGACAAACACGCGTATGATTCGTCAGAATTAACATCGTCGAAGTGGTGTTTTTGTAAAATGACATTTTGTCGTTTTCAACGTGCGTACGCCTCGAAATACGCTGTACGTTCCAAAAATATCACCCACAAGGGAGTTTCATTTTGCGGCTCGAAAATTCGAAAGGAAAAAAATGACGTTGGAAATAAAATCACGTGATGTATACGACAAAAGACATAATTCGGTGAATTTCTTCGGCTAAAATTCATCAAAATAAAGAAGTACGAAAAAACATTATCCTATTTAGTCGAGTTCACGAGGCTAGATTCAAATGTGATTAAACTATTAAAAACGGGAATTACGTTAAGAATGAAGACCATATTGTATTATAAATATAATATAAATAGGATTCGGAAATAATAATACATAAAAACCTTCGAAGTACGAAAAAATAGAAAATAATGTCCTAACAATTTCTTTCTCATGTTACAGCAAACCAATTTACGGCAAACAATTAACGATCCTTCGTATAAAATGTTCGTATTTAGTTCGTTAATAATTGTGACGTTACAAATAAATGTAAAAGTGTAATTTTATATGGCATATATCGTTTTTTCTTATTTTATTCGTCAATTGATTTGTCAATTATCCGAAAAACATTTAAATACGCTTAAACGTTTTCCGCACCTTAGCAATTTAAAAAACGGCATTATATCGTTGTATGTATTACACGAAACGTACAAACTTTCGTATTTTTCGACAGAAAAACGAATATTCGCCGTTCGTCTCGAAGTTATTGGAAAATTTAAAGGCTTATATTTGAACGATTTCCAAGTTAGTTCGTCGAGATCGAAAACAACGCACAGTTACGAGCGATGGAAAATCACAAATTTGAACGGAACCAATTTACCTACATTCCCTGGTTGGCTCACAAGGACACATGACGTATTTTATCGTGGTTACCCTGTATATAATATATATAAACGTATCCCCGAATGCCTTAATTTACGGGACAGGTCAGTTTTAAAACAAATATTGGCTCGAAGTCGTTTACAATTATTTCCGTTTTTATTTCGCCTTTTCCTTTACGTCTGCGTCTCGTATATCATGTAATCGTTGTTTTTTCCTCGCAACAAAGTCGTTCACATCATCGTACTTGTCGTCAGTTGTTCTTTGCGACGACGACCACGCAAGCACACGCATACACACACACACAATGGGTTTTGATTTACTCGGTAATAATCTGAGTAAATGGTCCTTGAATGAAAGACGACGGACAGGGACGCGCGGGGAAATTTATTTCTAAACGAGAAATGTGCTTTTGACAATATCAAAAGCAGCGTTCATTGTACGATAGTAATTCGATTTTGCGCGAGTTTTTCTGTGCTGATTAAAATGGTGATGAATTGGAAGTCTACGCAACACTATGCGCGCGTATTATAAAAGCCGATCTTTTTTTAAATAACAAATTTAATTACGTAGAACCTCGACGATATAACCAATAACGTGATAGCCGAATACCCGGCTTTCGATTAAATAATAAATCCGTTTCTACAATTTTGTAATTTATTAATTTATTTCGCGGATCGACCTATTTATTTGCTTCGTTTTAACCAATTTCACTTATTCGCACTTTGCCGTATAATAAGAATTATAATTGTTCGTTTTAGCTCATTTTGTCGAATAATAATCGTGTTTCGTCTTTTCTCTAAAGAACTGCAATAATAATGTGCGTTTGGATTCGACCACATCGACAAGCCCAATCTTTGAACACTCGACAATGATTGTTTTATTGATTCTACGGTAAGCATTTATAGTAATTATAAAAAAAGATCTTATATATTTATAGGCACGTTTAATATCGTTTTGTGTCAAAAATTTAATTAAAATTTTAATAGCTCTTCCGAACATTTATAAACTTTGTCTTCGATATCATACATACGTATATAAATATATATATATATATATATATATATATATATCCTTACTAACCTACGTTCCAAAGCATATATTTCCATCGTATTTAAATAAACGTATATATTTATACAGTAAACGGATATTACGAGTTAAATTTCTAGTTTTCGAATCAAATATGTTCGGTTAAATTCAAAGTTAACACACGTATACACGCATATAATATATATATATATGTATACGTGGTTTTGCCACGCTTTCATAAAAATGTGACTGAATATCTCGTTTCGAAAGTTTTGTAAATGCTTTTAAAAGTTTGAAACTTAAAGTAGCAATATTGTTCGTTGTTAAGGAGATGCGCGTATTATATAATATATACGTGTATAATGTAATAAACGAATATCGGAGGCGTAATGTGTAATACGTATTACGCATTCGTCGATGTATATTTTAATAATTACAGATGGCCGATATAAAATTATAGGAATGCGATCAATTATCATTCGATTGTGCGACGAAAACCGACATAGGTACTCATTGGTCCGTATACTCAACTAGATGAGGGATTGAGCAGAATTCATATCTCATCATTCATCCATCATATATTGTTTTTGAAGTCTGAACTACATTATGTTCAACATTTTAGAGAATTTAAATTAAGTCGCTTTTTTAATCGGTTAAGTCAATTCCCATTAATCACGTTCAATTAAGTTTTTGCAAATATAAATGGTATAAAAATTACGACTACATGGGTAATACGAAATATTATGTAGTTATTGTTTATAACGTTTAGTCTCTTAGTGCTATATTTATCACTAATTATAAAATTTTGAGTTACGTTAATTTTTATAAAGTCGAGTATTACTATCGAATCTAATAAAAATAATATAAAAAAGTTTAAAATTATCGATTTATAATAACAAATAATCAATTATGTAACAGCGTCAATAAAACGATTTGGTGCCTGTTTCGGAAGTATATTGAATTTATCTTTAAAAATCGGTAATTTTTTAATTTCCAATACTTATTCGCTTATATATTTATATAACTCTAAATTAGTTACGAATAGATAGATTACGTAATACAATTCATGTTTGAAAATTGTTTTCTTCGAATATTTTCAATCTTTGTAATAATGTGTAAACATGACTGGATGATTATACTATATAAAATTCGATAATTCGTTAAACGATTAAGAAAAGTTATATTCTAATCTTTCGGATTGATACGGAATACTATAAGCAACGCCCAATAAAATCGGAAGTAGCCTCTCTTCAAAAGTCTTGTTTAATTAATCTTTCAAATAGTTTTCACTCGGGACTCATGCATTTCACGTTTTAACGTTTTTTAACACAAACGCGAAAAATATATTAAGTTTTCGATTCGATAATAATAACGTTTTAACGAATATTTTTATTTATTTCCTTTTTTTATAAACTTTCAAACCGTGCGTTTATATAGGTGAACGATATCCACGGCAAATCAATAATGTATAGGCTTATTTTTATTACACGCGAAGAATTCGATATACGAGTACTTGAAAATGTTAGATTAAAGTATGCAATTAACGTGTTTCCTATATTGTTAACATTCTTATTGAATGGATAAAAATAATATAATCTATTGAACTATTTGAAATGAAAATAATGCGCACGAATATTTTGAAACGTTTAATTTTGATAGGAATTTAATGAATTAACGATCCACGTTAAGATTAACTAAAACCAAAAATATTTCGAATCTAGTCTAATATTTCATCTGCAAATATGAATTAACGTATAGTTCCGTTTACGCTAATTAATATTAGTGGTTAAACGTAATTATATATATATTTACAAATTAGTTGAAATACATATCACGGCGAATAATGCCGAAAATTTGATAAACCCCACGGACGATTGAATATTCGTGTTCAACTCAAAACCAAAAAACATTGCGAAAAACACTATGTGATAATCCGCTACAAATTAAGTTAAAGCATTTTTTAACCAATGGTATCTAATATCCGGTTACTGACAATAATATCCAAGATTTATTTATATGATTAATTTGAATAAATAAAAATATATTTACATTAAAACGATATAATTCTAAACTTGTTCGATATTTGTAAAAAGTTACCAGATATATACGGCGAAAATTTTAAAAATACTCGCCTGTCGTGTAAACAAGCATTATTGTTTTTGAACCAAAAATAATTATTAACGACGGATTTTACACAATTTGTTGTCCCAATGTTAACAATCGAGAATTCTAACGTCAAGAAATTGCGAAAGATATTTTTCGAAATATTACGAATATTTAAATCTGCGTGGCATGGTATCTCGTTTTTGGAATTTTTTTTTTTAAATTGCTTTCACGTAGTCTAATTTATAATATTCAATGAATTATAAACGTTGTTAAAAGACCGCCTAGATTATCAATTATAGAATTTCGTGTTCAATCACACGTTACAAACAAATGGGTATTTGCGAAAAAACTCTAACCATTTTCCATTTTACAATAAATAAAATCGTCATTAGAGTCGGGTCGGAAAAATAGATTTTTTGGCGTGGAAAGAAATCGAATTATATTACAAGGAGTATAAGAATATAAACGATAATTGCCTGTCATAATTTCCTCTGTCCGTAGAAAGCACTTAATAATATATGATTTAATATTCGACCATTAAAATGTTCGTCGTTCAACAATCGTATTAATTGCGGTATTATTTTGATCGGACGATTAATTTTTATGTGCGCAATTTATCATATACGTATATATATATATATTGTGAGTTTTAGTTCAGTTCAGTCGATTTTAGATGGGGGAACGCGTTTATTATTTATTCTTTTATTTTTAATAAACGAGTAGAAATCAAAAATAGTAAAAATGTTTAACAGATTTGTTTATATTCGCATAATTGTATAAAATCCCTCAGAAATAGAACTCTCCTGATAGATCTGCCGTTAAAGTCGCGGCATCTCCAACGCGTAAAATAATACGAGAATATTTCCATTAGCTGTCTATCGTAATATTATATCTAGACGAAGAAACGATTTCGAAACCGAATGTAGTAGTTTTTTGGCGCGGAAACGTGTGAAAAATAGACATTAGTAAAAAATATAACACGAATATTCTATAAACGGAGACGGGTGTTAAAATTCGCGAGAATATACACTCTCCGGGAATGGAATGAAGGAAGATTCGAATTCACGATCGTAATATTTTCCCACGAATACCGGCGTAAACAGTTTACCGGACGAGATTCGATCGAAATAAAAACTGAAAAATCACCGGCCGCGGATTTACGGATCATAAAACATAAACAACAAACTGATCTGGGTTTCCTATTTACAATTAATTTAGCGGATAACAAAAGGTGTCGACTATTTTAGTCTACTTTATTGGTAGCGTAGTGTAAAACTGTTGGTCAATTAATTTCCTGACTTCGAAATGTTATCTGGGAATTCCTTGTATCTTAAGACTGTTGTTATTTTTCGGATTGAAATAATTGGAAAAGCGATATTTTTTACTAATTAAAATTGTTGATATAAATCCAAAGCGGCAAATATATTGTTTTGTTTAAGAGCATTTATTGCGATATTTGTATCGAAACAAAAACAATTTAGGGGAACTGAAATTTCGGTGTATGGCTAAACCTTCTATTTTCGCCAATGAGATCGAAATAAAAAATTAACGGACGTCATTTCTGTCCGAAACCGTTTTCCCATTCGCTCGCGCCAAAATCTTAAATAGGTTCTCCCGTTCCTAAAATATATTTCTTTTGAAGCTCTGGCGTGAAGTTCGTATACTTAGCGAGAATTTCGAGTTTCCTACCACCCACCCCCCCTAAAAACCCGAATCCGTATACGTACGCCGAAATACCACCGACGGAACGTAGTAACCCGGACGGTTGATTTCGCGTTTAAATTGACGAATCGACGTTCGAAAAATGAATCTGTTTTTGCGATCGATCGTCGCCAAGAACGCGAAATGTTTAATCGAATATATATATATGCATACGTTCCGTCACCTGTACGAATCGGAGTATAAGCATCGTTTCTGGGCGGGATACGGTAAGTGTCCGCTGTTGATTACGACGGGTTCGGGCACGTGAGTAAATGTCTCGCGTTCGACGCGCGCACATCCGTGGCACGCGATTGAACCGCGTCTGTTCGTTGTTCCCGTAACGCCCGATCGATTTCGATACGAAAGCGTAGTTTTCGCGCACGAAGTCGGTTGATCGCCAAACAACGTAGAAGAACCGAACGGAAAGGGTTATTACCACCACCACCACCGTACGTACGCCCCGCCGGCATCACCGGGCG
>JAIPRN010004855.1:0-13025 GCA_025469175.1 Geopemphigus sp. TES_GeoC_2020
TAACCCGTCCGTCGGACGATGTTTTCGCGCCGCTCTGCAACAACAAAAACGACCGTTCCCGGGGCATCATCAAGATTAAAGGTTTAATTTAAACTTTGTTCGCCGCCGTGAAACGGAACGTTTTCTGCTCTCCCGTAACATCCCTTCAGGACCGATCGCGTTACTCACTTACCCGAGCTTCGTCACCAACGACGGTTTGATTAACACTGTGACGACGTGTGACAGTGAATACGCCAGCTCACCTACCGCCCGGAAAAAGTAAAAACGAATCAAATCTGACGCCGTCGATTTATTCGATCGGCGTTGCCCCCTCGCCCTCTCAACCGACCGTATAAAATATTATACCCAACTTTGCCCTATTATACGAAATTGCACTGTGTTGCCAGTCCGTCGGCGACGTTTATTAAAACAATATAAGCGCGTGGCGCGCCCGACGGTCGAAATCCTTTTCGCCTTAATGGTGAAATGTGTTTTGCCCAGGCGTGCGTGCGTGCGTGCGTGCGTGCGTGCGTGTGTGTGTGTGTGTGTGTGTGTGTGTGCGTGCGTGCGTGCGTGTGTGTGTGTGTGTGTGTGTGTGTGTGTGTGTGTGTGTGTGTGTGTGTGTGTGTGTGTGTGTGTGTGTGTGTGTGTGTGTGTGTGTGTGTGTGTGTGTGTGTGTGTAACACAGACAGCAAGAAAAAGGGAGCTGTGTGTATTCGTGACCGATAAATCACACCATCGGTCCACTGCGTCCGCGCGGGTTAGTGTTGACACGCCGTCGTAAGCAAAGGGACGAGGAGGTGAAGGAGATTTCGCAATTATTTTCTCTTACATATATACGTCACCGGCCGTAATACGCGGACGTCAATGTACACGGGCTGCAGCCGGAGTTCGACAAAAGGGATCGAATTTGGCTTCATCACGCCGCGCAACAATACAGCGAGGGGTGTGAATTCGGCGTACGTTAGACACGATAAATACGTTTTAATATGCCCGCGACGATTGTACCGGTCGCGTAATATGGTTACTGTTACGGGCGTATGTGGAGCAGCGAATTGACAAGCAAAAGCGATTATTTCGGTTTTACGGATTTTTTTTTAATTGGTCGACACGAAAAAGATATTCAACCGAAAACTTATCGAGGTCAATGTGTTATATAAAACATTATTACCGTCTACTTACTCGTTAATCGAATTCGCTTCGTTAAAATGTCTGAATCAACCGGTTCCGACCCTTATTAATAACTATTTCTTATAAATAATAATGGTACGAAAATTATGGGCGAAACAATTCCATTTATGCACTATTCAATAGCGGACCTGTCGACATTTGTGATCTAAATATATAGTATTTCAACGGAACGTCTGTCTCAATAACGTTGTTTGTAATATTAACGAGAAATCGCTCGAATGACGAAAATACCAATAAGTTTTATCACGTGTTTATTGCATAAATAACGTAACTATATCGAATTTAATATTTATAAAGTAAACTTCGTCAGTAAATTACGAACAATACACACTAGTTTATCAAGTCTTCGTCAATAACAAACGGAAATAAATACGACGGTACTTGAATATGTTCAAACATGTCCCGAAATTATCCATAAAGTAACATAATATTTTATTCGGAGGAAAAATAAATGAAAATCGTAGGAACCAAATAATCGAAGAAGAAAAACAATTTTTGGAACGGCGAAGTTTTTTGGTAATAACGTAAAAAGTAAGCGGGAAAAAATGTGATCGCGCCATCGCCGTTTTAACTACATTACGTTGAAAAACGGTATAAGTTGTACGGGATTTGTAACCTATTATTATTTTGCCGTGTACAGTCGGGCTAAAGCGATCGGTAAATCTCCGTAATTTACAAAAATTAGGTTCGCTGGTATTTTGTTGATTCGTCGGTAATCCAATATCGTGCTGGCCACCGCGTAATTGGCGAACACTTTGCGACACGCAAGACGGTAAACCGTGCCCTTCCATCGGCTCACCCGATACTTCCCGCCCACCAGCCGATAGTTACGGCACCGATGTCAAGTTCGACACTCCGCGTTACGTTTTATATGATCCATAACTATGCACGCGGCGAATGAGCGACCACCGGGCGGTGGTGCATACAATATAATCGAACGGGTACCGCGTACCGTTCCGGGATTCGAAAACATTTCGTATAAATTACCGCGCGCGCCGGCGGAACTGATGATATGAGTGGACGTCGTGTCGCGCCCGCATTAGTCGTCTCCGAGTAGGATTCGTACGGACGACGTGGCGCGCGAAATCACTCGACGACCCGAAACCGCGGCGCCCGGGTTGAATTTTGAAGAATCCGAGGCGCTTGTTACGAATCGGACAATAATTTCGAGAGTTCGTGATTGCGAAACATCCGTCGGCAAAAAGAACGACCTCGACCGTTTCCAAAAACGGACCCGCGACGTACGCGTTCGACGGTATTTCGCGAACGTCATGTCGCGTATATGTATTCCCGCGAATACGGTAACGACGAACGACTAAATCGTACATTAAATACGAACGTCGCAATTCAAGTTCGGTGATTCCACTGTGTTCAGGGACGCAGCGAGGATTTTCGAGGCCCGGTCTGGGCCATGTTTAAGCGCGTAACGCCCCCGGGGGAAACTATAAAACGACCCGTTCGAGCGTCGAACCAAAACGAAAAACCGTCGGTATATATAACACCTTACCGTTTGGCGTTTACGTATATCGCGTTTAAGAATAAATACGTTCACATTTACGACGGCGATGACACGTGTAACTGACGCAAATAACGTATAATACGAAATTATAATACTACAGGATAAATATACATAAACGGATTATTTACGTTGTAACGTATTCACGATAGTAACGTTACATGCAATTTTTTTTCTCTCTCGATTCTGAGCAAATGTTTTTATAGTATGTGGCCACCGAATATTGCTATATAGTGTGTTTACAACGTACGTAACCACCGTAAGCGAACCTTAATTTACTTTTATATTCTCGGTCGTACGTACAAATGCACGCAGACACACACATCAAAATCAGTTTTACGATTTATTCGAATTTCGAGCACTTATATTGAAACAAATGTACTTTATTATATATTTCGTATCCGAATATAATTTAAAATAATTTAAAAATATATGTGCCGAATACATTTGTGTATCTTGTTCTCGTCTGGCTAAATAGTTTTCGTAAAATATTGAAATATTGTATTGAATTGGTCTGATTACGATTTACATAATTTAGAAATAAATTGCAAATCCAAGAACAATTAGTGTAGTAGACAGACGCATGTCCGATAGTCGCCTACGTTACCGTTATGTTTGGCGGTTATTGACGAACATTTTAACAGTTTTACAATAAATATCGTTTTTGTTACTCGTACATTGAGTCAAGCCTTTATAAAATCAAACAACGCTAATTTCAAAACAAACAAAAAACCCGAACGATTTTTGACAAAAAAAAAAACAATTGGGAAATTTCCCGATAGATTTTTTTAATTACGTATAGTCTTGGCCACGTTACGCGTTTAACCGACAAGAGACGACAAACACGGGTGCGACGTCTTATTAGTGACTCCGTGGTGTGTATAACGCATAACAATATGTACGGGCGTCACGTCGTTTGTTTAAAGGCCCGTGATGTCTACGACACTTACGAATTTCCATAAACGACGCGACTATGAGAGTTTTTGCGGGTAAGACATCGGTTATTATAATGCTGGCACGCCCTCTCAGACCCGTTTCTTTATGGCGACCAGAAGACCCACCGAAAACGTATTATGTATAATATCGTGTATATATACTTATTATATTGTTAGCGAAAGTCACGCTTCGTTCTAACTTGCTGAAACGGCTAGAAATTAGTTCGGGTACGGTTAGAATATCAAAATGATATTACGTTCGACGCGTCGTAGAGATAATTCCCCCGAGTTTTCCCGTATTTTTCGGTCCGAAATTAAATATTTACGAAAAAACGCGGCGGTTTGTTTGTGTCGATTACGAAACGCGGAATACGGTTGGGAAGCCGTGCGCGCATATATCTCTCGGAGTAGAACGTGGTTAATCGTATTAAGTAGGCGAACACGGCGAACGTAAAAAAAAAAACGAATCTAGGGACCGGTGCAAATACTATACACATTACGCAACCACACTTCGGGCGCCGGCGTTACGTTATTAGGCGTTATTAACGCGTATCGGAACGTTAATAAACCGAATAATCCGAACGCCCGCAATGTATAGGTTAGATGTGAACGATAATATCAGTACGCAACGAGTTCATATCTCTCTGGTCGTCGACTCGTATCCGCGTTTGTCAATCGAGTGCAAAATGATTCGTCGAACTCGCGTATTTATTAAACCGTTATTATTATAATTGGGTTGAAAAAATCGCGTTGCGCGCTGAAAAAAAAAACGAATACGTTTAACATATATCATAACATATACATCTATATCCGTTTCGCGTTATTATTTTTATGACAACCTCGTCGACGTTTCGACGAACGGCGTTCGCGTCGAAATCAACCCGTCATGGTTCATGGCGACGACGATTTGTTGACGCGCGCGTCCGATTAAACGCGAGTTCGTATTTTTGTAAATTGTTGCGCGTCGTATCGATTGTTCCTTTTTTCTTATCTCGATTCAGAATACGCATAAGGGAATATACGCGAATAACCTTTTTTATACGTTTCTTCGAAAATCCTTCGCACGTCCCGTTCTACGTTTGTACGAACCCGTAATAGTTTCGTGCCAGTCGCTTATTCGCTATACGAGCGCCCGCTCGCGATTTTCAAACGTTCGCCTAAGAATTATATATATATATATATTTTTATTTTTTTTCGTGTAGCTTCCGGGAAAATTCGCGCGCGTTTACGTAGATTCAATACACGGTGAAAGAACGGAGAGTTAAGAGCTCGCGCAAAACACAGAAAAATGTCGTTCGACGACAATATTTACCAGGAATATATTAGTTTTCGGGAAGGAAACCATTTACTCGGCAAAACGCGGCAACTGAAATTTACTGGCTAATTAAAAACGAGGGAAATATTACGCGAATAATAAAACCTATTCGTCGAACGTTTTCGACGACGAATACGATAAAAAAAAACGTCGAAATAACCTCTTTTACATCTCGGTCGATGACCAACTTGTGTCGCGATAAAAAAATCACCCCGAACCTACGTCGCAACGTTCACAACAGATCCCGTCCACGATTCATTCTCGTGTAAAAAAAATCGATCGAACCATTCTCGTTGTATACGATTAACGAGGAAATGAATAAACACTGCCGCGGCCAAATCGTGTAAAACTATTGCTTCCTGCGTTTTTTTTTTTAAATACGAGCGTTAAACACGCTAAATAAACTACCGTTACACAACTCGTATAAACTCACGTCTCCGGGTTCGTAGGAATTTATTAAACTGGTCGACGTTTTTTCGACGCGCGAAGTTTTTAAATTTTTTCCCCTATTTTACCCGCACTCCCGGGAATCAAACGTGGGTCGTGCGCCGTCCCCACAACTGTTATAACGTTAGAATAATGTATGATATATACGACCCGGTCAACAATACCCTTTGTGCGCGTAATGTTTGCCGTACGAACGGATACGGCCGAAGAAAGTTGGACGGCGCGATAAAACGGACGTTCGCGTGAAATAGTCTTCCAGCCATTTTCGTATATACCCGTGGATACTGTTCGCGTCGAATGCGCGAACGGTTAACGATTTTCGTTCAACTCGAATAGCAAACGTATTTCGTTCGTTACTGGCTCGCTAAGTAGCCCGCCTAACTTGACCGCGCGACCAAATGACGGCCGAGACGTATTCGGAACGTAATAGCGCGCGTAGGCGGGCGAAACAAAACCGCCACCCTAATATCCGAGTATTACACGCGTCGTCACGGGCGCGGTATCGTGGCGTTCCGACGTTTCCCGTAGGGACCGCGATGGGCTACCGGCAAACGAAATTACCCGAAAAGGGGAAGGGCGGTCCGTCGTGCCGTAAAATCGGCCGACCTTTAATATATTTCGATTCGAAAGATGAACCGTAACGACTGGATAGTAAATACTCTACATTTGGCCGGTTCGGCTTCCATACTGGCCGTTTGGAATACGCGCCGAGCGAGTAACGCCAGTGGACGGCTAGTATTGACGCGTCGAGAACGTACCAACAGCGGTTTCGGAAACCGGACACGATCGAACGGTGAAAAGAAACGTGCTCCGTTTCGAACGCGAAACAACTCTCGGGGAACGTTGACGTCCTGATGCGCGGGTACCCGCGCGTCCACACTATATCGGAAATCGACCGTTATCCGGAAACGTTTGACGCATTACGTAATATACCTGCGAAAACTTCGGGGAAATACAACGGAGTCGTTCTATACCCGACGCGCAAGTTCCCGTAAACAAACGCGCGTTCGATCAGACGGCGGACTACGGCCGTTATTTTCAGGCTTATTGCTCCGGGCAAACGATCGGTTTTCCGACGCCGTCGCCCGTTAAACGACGACGGACCGAATAAACGGAAAACGATCGTCATTATTACTGTTATCGTTATACCGCCGTATAGTTTGCATTTTTCCCGTCGATTTCTCGCCGATTTACGGCTTCGGGATACCCCGCCGTCTTTTTGGACCGTAATACGAATAGAATTTCTCGAAATTTTATTTCTGTTCCGATTGTTCCTCGAGTGCCCGTGTAAAGTACATGTGTCGTTTACAGTTTTCCACTAAAGGTGAGTTACTGCGGGAGTTTTTTTTAGTATAAACTATTTATTCACTTCGACGAACGAAAATATCTTTATTTTCAATCGTCAAGAGGCTATACACTTGTGTGTGTATGTGTATTATTACATATACGTTTCTTAACGTTTTTTTTTTTACGAACGACGCTATAATATATAAAATCGTTGGATATTGAATGAAACGAATACTGTCCGTTTAATTTTTATATTTATTCGCGATTGAAATAATTTAATTATTTTCCTGTTTCTACCGTGTAAGTTTTTGTATTCGTGTCCGTAAGACTAAACTCGCACGGAAATAGCCTTCTAACAATAAAAACCGGCTATATTTAGAAAAGTCACCGGCGATACTTTAATGCTAGTCGGGACGAATCAAGTAGACGATTGTAACACCATAGGGCAGTAATTATCACTCTTGTCCACTCGAATTATAAACACCCGATGATCCACGCGACTTTGGTGTCAACCTATCCTTAAATTATTATCGATCGTCGGTTTTGCGCTCGTTAAAGACAACGCGTTCAAAATAAACGTTATTGTTTCGGAATTAATACGCGAAACACGATGATAAAAGAGTTAGCGAAAATACCTTACATTAAATATAAGAAAAACGAGACTGCGGGACTCGAATCAAAAACAATTATTTCGTTTAACGTTATTAATTTGTTTACGTTGAACATGATTAACAACTTAAACGTTAATTATTTTTATGTCCGACGTTAAAAGACGCTAAAACGTCGTTCTTTGTTATTTATTTATTTATTTTTAATTAAAGGGATCGGAAAAGGGTATTTTTGTCATTAACTGTCACGCGTGAAACATAGTGAATTTAGGTGTTCTCTACAACCAACGTACGTTGGATCTCATAATTAAACAACTAAAATCGTAATTAACGTTACGCGCATTTTGACGTAAACAAATTAAACGATAAATACTCGACGTGCCGAAATTATTCGGTTAATATTAACGTTACCCTATAGTTAATTGTCACGGCGTTTATCGTTTATCGTTTCTTTTTACGATTTCGATCGTTTCGCGATGAGCTCAACGTTACTACAAACGTTCTCAACGTCAACGTGATGGAGTTCGCTTCCGTCGATTGCCTTCGCGACCAACGTTTCCGACCGGTTATATCGAAAATTGTACAATAACGCGCCCGTAAGTGTATAGTGTGTTGTCGTATCAGCGGTTTTCCCTGTCCGAGAAAAAAATCCGAGCGTGTTTTGCGGAAATATTTCGTCGTCGAATATTCGCTCGGTACGTTCGCGGTGTACCGCTGCTTCGAATAAATCAGGCGGCGAGTTGTTTTTCGATTCGGCTTTTTGTTTATTGCGGCGAACCGCGTACGGCGGCGTTCGTGTTCGTGCGTGTAGGCAATAATAATAGCGGTCGTGAACTCCCAGTATGGACACCGTAGACCGATATGCGCTTGTTACTGTTTACGCGAAAAATAATGACGCGCCCACTTCGCACGGATCGTGACGAATTAGACGTACTCGAGCTCGTTACGCCATTTACGCTAATTATTCGCCGACGTTATAAAATGGATTTCGACTTGAAATATTCCCAAAGTTTCCGGCACGCCTCCGACGTTTATGATAAATCATTTCGCCGCCGCACATTAATACAACGTGTAGGTATTACATACAATATAATATAAAGCACACGTACTGTGACAGCCGCGTATGTTACGTTATTGCAAATGCGTGAGTGTACCGCCGCGCGCGCGCGCGTGTGTGTGTGTGTGTGTGTGTGTGTGTGTGTGTGTGTGTTCAACTATAAGTGCCGAAAAAGCGAGCGATTCAATCGCACCCCACTTACAAGTATTGGTAAAACAACACGAGCATTTCCGCACGAAACGTTTAAAATTTTTATTTTTCGCCATTTAACGACAATAGTACTGATACGTATGGTCTTCAACATACGACTTCGACTGCTATCTGTGCAATACGATTTGAATTTAAAACTGTTTTCATCCCGTTGACAGACACACTTTTATAATTTCCTGAGGGGAACGTACGAGATATTTATAACTGGCGTAATAATATATGAACACTTGTTTACTTAGTAATGTTGTTGTTGTTGTTATTATTATTATTACTGTTCTGTTGAAATCGATCAGGTTACCGATTAACCACCAGGAACGTTAGAATTATTAATAGTATATTTAACTATTATTCGGATTTCCTAGAAATACATTCGATTCGAAAACGCGACAATATAAATAATACATTCGGTAGTTTTAACCTTTCGGAAATTTTGGACGAAAATTTCGTTTCTCTCGTGATCGATCGATTCCAAATATAAAATGATGATCGTATAGTTTGTATGAGTTCACATAACGATAAACATACTGTATAGATAAAAATAGGATGAATTAATATAAATATATTTAAATAAACGTGGAGTCATATTCTATCTACTAGATAAGAATGTTGTAAATATAATAATTTTTTATTTCTCGACGAACTAAAGTAAATAAAAACTTACAATCATTATCGAGTACACGCGAATTGAATACGTTACGCCGAAAATCAAGTTTTAAATTTTAAATCAAATTTTTGTCGCGCTGGAAAGAAATAGAAATATTACGAATAATTCTATCGACAAGTAACGATTTGCTATGGTGTTACGTGTAATGATCAATACACCACTTTAGTACGACAAAGTTTTACCAAATACATAATAAAACCAACACATTCCTCGCTTTTTCCAAAGTCTAAATTAGTAAAACAAAAGAAAAAACGGTTATTCGTAACTTTGTACTTGCTTCGACAAATATCGATGTTAATTCACGTACACGATAAAAACGTCCTTTGTCATCTATGCGCACGACTCCACGATTATTTTTTTATTCCTGCGTATTACCTAAACGTAATGGTAATGATAACGAAGGGGAGGGATTTTTAGTCTTTGATGTACGGTAAAAAATAATTTTTTTTTAAACATAATAAATAACGGTCGTACCGGCGTGTACGACGCACGTACGGTAGCAATAAACTGAATGTTTTGACGCAACCGCTGGAGTATCCGAGTTTAAATATAATCCAAAAAACGAGCAGTTTGAAACCGCGAAAGATATTATATTCGAATATTAAAAGAAAACCTTCCAACACTTCTCGGGATTTCCCCGCACGACCTTGTACCGAGAATTTCGGTCGTCGTAACCATATACGAATATAAATAATAAATACGTCAGACTATAATACTCTACGCGGAAAATAAGATATACGATATTTGACGGAGTACGTTATATTAATACGCACGAGCGTAATTATCGTAATATCGTTATTGCTCGTAGAGATTGGCGCGGTTCGGTGACGGCGATGGCGCCGACCGGTAGAGATGAAAGTGATTTTTTCATGTTCCGATAATAGTGTCCGCGAGCGCACTACTGCAGCACCGTACAGACGGTCGAACGGCGTCGTCCCCGTGTCAAAGTTGACACGTTTGTCCATTTGTTACGTTGGTAACGTTGTCGCGTAAAATTTTTTACGGACCACGAATGGTCCATTCCTGGATCAATTCGCGTTCGGATCGTCCAACTCGCCGCACGACGCGATCTCGCGCGGAAAGGATTCGCTGCCCGGAAACGGTTGGCGAACGTGCGCACGAAGGTACCGATAGTGTCGTGCTTAGTTCCCACGTTCACGAAATTAACGCGTCCCGTTCGCCTTAACTTTCGTCGTCGTTCGTAATACGGACAACGATTTGTTCGACGAACATCGAACATACCGTACACGGGTAACACGACTGTCGACCGACACGCGTTGGCAAGAAACCAAAATAAATAAACGCTTAAACGAACGGATACATCGGTTTCGTGCAGTAACATGGACGCGAATTTCGTATGGCGAGTTGATAATTTTAATAAAATGACGAAAAACAGAAAATAAGATGGCGAGCCGCTGGTGCTGTGGATTTCGGTTCAAGTGGGACAGAGTTTTAGAGTTGTACTACCGTTTGGAATTTGAAAACGACGATAAATCATTGTATTCGGAAATCGATTCTGAGTGATGTTAATAAATTATCACAATTGACGAACATAAAGTAACGACGTAATTTGATTACGTTCGATTTTATCGCGAAACGTGATTATGTAATAGATATATTGATGAAATAATCACGCACTCCAATTATCGTAGATGAAATTCCCATCGGTTATTTCAATTGAACCGTGTTTTTTTTAACGAGTTATAAATTATAAACGGGTAAATAATTTTGAATTCAATTTCAAACCGTTAAATACGCAAAGTGCTCACGTGCGTTGGCCCATTTCACTGAAAATTTGAACTTTGAACGCTTAATGAGTACAGTATATATTATTTAAATTTTATCTTAAACAATAGTTACCGTATAATATTTATTACAATATAATATAAAATGTAACGGTATTCGCTGTTTTATAAAGAAACATATATAATATAATACCTATTGAGCTTTATAAACGGAAATTTATTAATATTCTATCGACTATTTTTTAGTCTTTCGGTGTTTACGTGAATCGTTCGACAAAATAAATACATATCAATTTCGGTCAAACATAAACATATTAAACTGTTATTGTTTGCGATTCTAGTTCGTCACGCATTGTCACGTTTCTCAAAAAGTTTAGGCTGAATATCTTTCTTATTAGTTTTCTTATTTCTATATTTTCAATTCGTTATACTACCGACCTTTTGCCATTTTGTTTTTTTTTAATATAAATATTTCAACTTTAACTTCATACGATCGTTGTTCATTTTTTGTTTCGAAATTATTATTATTATTATTATTATTATTATAGTAGTAGTATACGATTTTCTAATAGATCATAACTAACAATAAGTGTTAGCGCTCGACAGTGTTGTTAAAAGTGTCGTAAGGCTATGAATACGCGGAAACATCCGTATTTAAAAAGAAAATATTTGAGAAATTGTATTAGGTATTTTAAAATGTTTAAAAATCTACCGAAATACTTTTAGACTGCTTTTATATTATTCGAACAATTCGAGTTTGTCGGTTCGTTACATTTATGATTTGCGCAATGTTTATGTAGTAAAACGCGTAGATTTTCCTATCGAATTTATAGCTAAATAAATGAAATAAACGAATAATTGCGTTAACAAGTTGTTTTTATTTATCAATTGCAAATGGGAGTGTGGCGGATCTTGGGTTTGAAATGTTTACTGGCGCTTCTACCATCAAGATTAAATATGAATTTGCGTCTTTCCATGAAAATTATTGCCGTTTGTAAAATATTTATACTGCGTAGAATTGGCGTGTTTTGGGCGCGACGTCAATCCGTGGCCATTTATCGAACGCTAATAATTGCGCGTATAATGTTATAATAATTATAAATCGTAAATAGCGACGGCTTAATAATCGGACCAGCCGCGTTAAATTGCCCGAACAGTCGTCGTAATCAGATTGCGCATGCGATGTAAAAATTTTCGGATCGTAATAATTTTTTTTTCGAACGAAAATAAAAAAAAAAACCACTCGTAATAACCGGGTGAAGGCAATAGTTTGTGACGACGTGTCGTTTTCGAAACGGTTTCGTACGGTGAAATTATGCGCGTAGCGCTGCCCGTGGATCACGAAAATGCGATTTTCGAGTAAACGCGATGGAAATTATTTTACGATTAATCATACTTTGTATACGGCGCGTAATTTATGTAGCCGGCGCTAGGTGAAGGTGTTGTGTGTACAAACGATAATATATACCTTTATGCTTATTTGTATACACTGACTTCCGTCTATATCGGTTGGAATGTGAGTGTGTGTGTGTGTGTGTGTGTGTGTGTGTATGTGTGTGTGTGTGTGTGCTACGCGTAGCCGGTATTAGAAAAACAAATGAGAGAGGAAAAGAAAGAGAAAGAAAGAGCAAAGTAATTATAATTTAAACATGGGGGGTGTAATCGACGTGTTTTTTTTCCCAAAATACATATATTATATAAAAACGATTAGTTTACATATACGTTTACCCTGCTTAGATTTATATCGGAATCAACTGTTACCGTCGCCAAATAATTTTGCTGATTATATATATACAGGGTATCCAACAAATAAATCTACCGAACATAATAACGTATTCTATTCGATACACTGGAGTTTTGATTTCTCAGCAAATCGTTACGCTCGTGCGCTCAAATTAACGTATTGCGTTTAATTTGTTTTACGAGGAAGTCAAAATGAAAAATGCCATTTTATCGTTTTTCGTCACGGGAATCGGAAACGTGATTAGATAAGACATTTTTGGAATTATGTGCGTACGTGCTGTCGTTATACGAGAATAAATATTCAAAAATATAGTAAACGTCCTTTTAT